>PVIA01004358.1:0-140516 GCA_004024845.1 Tonatia bakeri
GGAGAGGAGAAGAGAAGGGAAGAGAAGGGAAGAGAAGGGAAGAGAAGAGAAGGGACTGGCTGGATCAATTTTCAAGCCCATTAGAGTCATAGCAAGCAAGGAAAACGACAAGTTAACAGACATTTTGGTGTGACACTTGAAGGAGAATCTTTAACATTATGTATTGATCTAAGACAAGCAAATGAACCTGTTGTCATAAATAGGCACAGTCAATACAGCACTGGGAAGCTGACTACACACACTTTTTCCCCCTCTAAAGAGTTCCCTGATTTTTGCAGTCATCACTCCCTTGCTAACGCAGCAGCTAGAAATCATGTAACCTCTGACTCTGGGAGAGATCTGACCATAGGTCATTAGCTAACCATTTTCAGTGAGTGGTCCCTAGCTGGATTAGACTCTGGAAAGGAGGCTGCTATGGGTACTGGACAGAATTCCAACATTCCTCACTGTGTGAGGACAGCTCTTCACTATGATCTCATGTACCCACAATGTCCACCAAGTTCTTAAGTTTATTAAATGTTGTGTCTAAAAACTAACTCCAGTGGAGGCACAGAAAATGAGGATAAGTAAAAGTATTGACCCTTAAAGAAAGGGAAGAAAACAGAACTCACAGCCAAAAAAGGGCCAACTATTGAGTGGGAAAGGGGAAAAAGTGATATTAAACAGCAGTAGAGGGTAGGGATTCCCTGGGGCAAGGACCAAAAGAAAGAGGTCAAGAAGTGTAACCAAGAAAGTAACTGCCAGTGAATCCATGATGGTTTAAATTCTGTAGGTAAATGAATTTAAATTGGCTTAGAAAAGCTTATCTTAGAAAGTTGTTGTGTAATATTATCAAAAGGAGCCCTGGCTGGCGTGGCTCAGTGTGGACTGAGTGCCGGCCTGTGAACCAGAGTTGCCAGTTGAGTTCCCAGTCAGGGCCCATGCCTGGGTTGAGGACAGGTCCCCAGTAGGGGGCGTGAGAGAATCAACCACATATTGATGTTTCTCTTCCTCTCTTTCTCCACCTCCCCTCTCTATAAATAGATAAATAGATAAATAAATAAATAAATAAATAAATAAAATCTTAATAAAAGATATATATATATATGTTAAAATATTGAAAGGACAAAGTTAAACAGATGTCCCTCTTCCACTTAAAAACAAAGTGAGGGAAAACAGCTTTTTAGTATAACTAGAAAATTTTTATAGGAAAACAAGCATTTCTACTAATCTGACATTATGATTCACTGAGAAAAATAATGAGAAGTTTTTAAAGATACATTATTTGGTGATTTAAAGATCCATATTTGGTGATGGATTTCGGTTTTTTAAGTAATGGAATTTACCAGTACATTAAAATACTGAAATACATGATGTCATTGAGCTTAACGACTTTCAGCTGATTCAGGATCATGATTTGCTTCCCAATTTCTTCCACTAAATTCAATCAACAAAACCAGCCAATGTCCAAGGAGCATAGGAGGCCATACCAAACTGCCAATGAGGAGAGAACACAAAAGAGGGACCACGTGAAGAAACCTCAGTAGTCGGTCTGAAAAGGGATCATTTGCTGGTTGCTGTCAGTACTGCAGACTATTCACCCAGCTCCCTGATTTCTCTCCTAGAATGCTCCTGCTGATACACGTTCCATATTCCTTGGATAGGGTTTCTCTGGAGCTTAAAACGAGCCAGTGACATAAGCTAAATTTTGCAGGATGAACTGTCTCATGTCTTTAAATAGGGCCATCATGAAGATTAGAAATCATCTCTTGTTGCTTCTTTAGAAGAGTTAAACTCATCCTGGAAGAACAGTTTTAAGAGACTTATCACTAAATAACTAGAGAAAGGCTGATAATTCACCAACTACAAAAATGCTTTGAGACCAAATGTTGAAAGCAAGTTGCAGGATCAAAGGAGCTCTTTCTAGTTTCAATAGTGAAGAAAGAAGTGTTTAATAACTCCGCGGAATCTTAGCATCCTACTGGCAGCAGGGGTCGTTCTTAGTTTTGATCTTTGAAAAGAGAATATATCATTTTAAAGCTATTTTTATATAGGGGAGATCTTTTTTTTTTTTCCCTTCAGAAATGTGTGCTTTTGAAGCAGCTTCACTCCTGTCCTCTTAATTTTAAAAGTGTTTTGTCCAGGAAAAAAAGCATAAGGGTGATATCATCATTATACCCCATCCTGGGCTTGATCTTGCAGTAAAGTCATAATGCTTAATCTGTGAAACAACTATTTCCATAACAACAGGCACAAAATCCAATTAAAAATAACCCTTTGGTTCATAAAAATCTCTGTGGGCCAACTTCAATCTCCTTTCTTGCATTATTAAAAACATGAAGAGATTGATTTTGGAAGACAAGGCTTTTAAAAATGCACTTAATATTCTCAGTTCAAAACAACATTAGCTATGCAACATGAAGTGTAATAAAGGGCGCGCTGGACAGGGAGGTAAGAACTGTGTTTGCCATCCTTGATTTGCTACTAAGAAAAAAATTGGGGGCTGGGAAATGCTTATTATGTTCCAGGCACTTTATCTATTAACTTACATCATCTTTATATTATTGCCATTTTACAAACGTAAAATAACAATTTTACATTTGTAAGGAGTGAGAGCCTAGAAAACTAGAACTACTTGTCTCAAGGTCATACAGCTAAAAACGTGGTGGAAAAGTCTTCCAATCCAGACTGACCTACTGAAAGTCTGCATACTTTCCCTTGAGTTATCCTGCCCCCAAGCTATGTGAACTTTGGCTAGCAACTTAAAATTTTGCTTTCCCTACATCTGCATGAAGGGGGTGGAAAATTTGCCCCTCATCATGACAGCCAGCTTGCTCTACAGAATGATGACGATGATGGGGAATGTTACATACACCCTCTGTATAAGTCATGGAGGAAGAATAGTCCTAATAATGCACTGTGCCTCCACCAAGGAATACTGAAATGGCTGGTATTAAAGGCATGATATAGAGAAAGAGCCATCAATTTGGGGCATGATCCATTTGTAATCGGCAATCTGGCAATCTGCTAAAAGCTTCAGCTTCTGGTGGTTTTAACACCCCCACGTATCAAGTGGGGAGATGGTCTGGCTGAGCTGTACAGTGCCTTTGAGCTCCCACGTTCTCAGGCATTTAAAACACATGGAACTGGTGAAGAAAGGTGCTTTACTTTTGAAATTTTGAGATTGAGAGTCATTTGTCCTCTTACCTAGGTTTGAATGGCAACATTATAGTCACTCAAGCCATTCATAATCTAAACTCCTTTTGAGATGTCTTTTTCCTTTGGGGATATCAAAACATGTCTCATTGGTAGTACTATCTTTCTCCCAGCATTAATGTGTTCGGACCAAATGTTAATATGTTGAAGTGGTAACCCCTAAGGTGATGGTATTACCTTTGTGAGGTAGTTAGGTTTAAGCAAGGAACCCCCAAGGTGAAATTGGTGCCCCTATAAGAACAGAAAGAGACACTGGAGTTCTTTCTCTCTACCACTTGAAGATACAAAGATGAAGCAGCCATCTGCAAGCCAGGCCCCGAGCTCTCACCAAGAACCAAACCTGCCAGCAACCTGATCTTGGACTTCTGCACATCCAGAACTATAAAAAAAATAAAGATCTATGGTTTAAGTTACCCAGTTTGTGGAATTTTGCTGTAGTAGCCTAAGAGGACTAAGATAGTGAGTAATATTTTAAAGATTATAAGGAACATTTATAGCATTGTTTTTCTTTTAAAGATGATCATTCCATGTGTTTTGTAAGGAGTTACAACTTATATGCAATTTTATACTTGATTCTTACTATGATCTATGATTTAAGCCATAGAAAAATTGCTTTTCCATTATTGAGTTTAAAAAGCTGATTTAGGAAGGCTGAGTATATCATTATAAGTCTCAGAGGCAGTAACAAGTGAGTGAGATTTTCCTTCTCCATTCTATAGTCCCTTCCACAGCCCCCCCCCCCAAGTAATATGCAGATAGTGAAATTACATGCAACTGAATGCCCCACAGGTAATATTTTCCAGACTGGATCAAAATTCAGCTCTATAGGCTAATGTTATTTTAAAGAATTTTAGAATAGAGGGGCATGAGAAGTATAGACATTCACTGAGTCCTCTACAAGCAAAAATCCTGAAGTACAAAATGGTTAGTTGAAGCTCCTATGGTCACAGCTACTTAACTTTGGAGTCCAGCTACCCACACTGTCAATCTACTGCCCACAATATTATACTGAACTCAGGTGACTTTTCAAAGAACATCAGGATCTGAGTCTACAGTTTGGTCCATGACCACTATTTGAACTGCATCAAAGCTGAAAACCAAGCAAGCATAGACAGGGCTTAGTAACGGTATCAATCTTTTTCAAAAGTTAAAGCCGTGGTATAACTGTTCTCTGCTCAGTGACAGTCACTGGATTTTCTGGTGACTCTGTATCTAAAATTAATTAACTACAGATAGAAGCAGACACAATAAATTTCAGATTTCCTCAACAGTTCAAGCTGTTTTTTAAAACTACCTATTTATGAATTCCAGGCGGCTCTGAGACTTTACCCTGAAGAGGGTTTGGAGATAACCCCAACTTACGGTATAGGACAGAGAGGAAGGGGTGGCAGGGAGTGGGATTGCCAGTTAGCCGAACAAATTCTTCTCTGAAATCTGTTACTCTTACAGAGCATTGATTTTTACCATAAAGAGATACACTTATAAGATGGCAGCTGTTTTGGGCCAGATTAGTAACCACATTTGCTAATTACTTTTCATTGCCATTTTCACTGTGGGATCAAATGGTGGTGAACATTGGATTTTGTCCCTGTGTGTCATCACCTTAGTCACCTTAAGTAAGTCATTTATCTTCCCCATTTCTCATATTTTTATCCATAAAGTGAGGACACTGGAAAAGAACATACCCTCTCCTATAGCCAACTTTAAATTGTGATTCTTAGAAGGACCAGAACTACTCTGTACTGTTTTCCCATCTTGTGGCTACAGAAAAGAGTGCAATGTTAAGGTGAAGTTCTCTAAATGTATAAAATGTTCAATATCATCATCATTATTATTGTTAATTTCATTTTTGCTTTGACGCGGGTAAGCAGAGAGCAGGGAGAACTTTAAGGAGAATTATTTTAGACCTATTACTAAATTCAAATGAAACTGGTAATACAATATTGAAGTATTTTTTAAAAATGTGTTTCTTAATTTATATAGTGAAATTTCAAAGGAGGAAACTATTTTCTCCTCTTGGTGTCCCTCATAGAATACAGCACCAAATAATCAATAAATGATCAGACAGGAGCAGGAAATACCCCATTCTGTGTGCCACGATATGCCCATGCTTTAGGGACAAGTTCACTTAGAAAACAAAACCACTGACCAGAAGGCTATGTGGTGAAATGATGAAATCATCTTTAAGGGACTCTTGCTCCAGCTGTGGCAAACTACTCTTTCCCTCTTCAGATGACCAGGTCAGGTGGGCAGTGTTGGGGGCTCTGGCCCAGTATCTCCGTTCCCCTCATGCAGAACAAATATTGCACACTGTGAAAACCCCAGAGCCAAATGGGCTCAGTGGTTTTATTATTCTTTTTAAAGCAGTGGAATCCTCCCTCCCCTATAATCTTGCACAAGGAATATAAAACCACATCGAGGAAGAGTTGCCCCACCGTTAAAAAAGCAAGCTGGCTGACAGGGCGCCCAGGCATCACCCAGAACCCCCAGGTTCCACACAGCCAGCCCTCCAGGGGGCTCGTTGCTCTCCTTGGAAAAAGGATGATTTTCTTTATCAGAAAATTCCAATAAAGGCTTTTAGGAATATCTTTAACAAGCAACCCTTTGCTTTTAAAATTAGATTTGATTTACAAAAAAATGTTTTGTAGTTTAAGAATTAAAAACTTATTCTACCAGAGCATCACTTATTGTGTAGAACAAGGTCCAGAGGTATTCAGAGCTTCCATTCTTTGCCTGTCTGTGTTATCAGCCCTGGAGCCTGCATTCTCAACACAGCCTTAATTACACAGTCTACATTCACAGGCTCTCCCAAAGATTTTGAAGGTCTTTTCCTTTCATGTCATGTGAGTTATGGAACAGATTGCCTTTCCTTATTTCTATCCATGGGGAAAACAAGATGTAGGATGTGCACACAATTGTAGCAACTTGATTCTTTTCTTTCCTTTAGAAAAATTATTTTTTATAAGCTCCTTTGGAAAAATTCTTTCTTTGTATATTGACTTACCTCCCCAATTATTCAAAATTCCCTTTGTTAATCACTGTAAATTCTATTTAAAAGTATTGACTATAAATAGATAAGTGAATTTAATGAAGAAAAGAATATCTTCCAAACAATGAACAAATAATCAAATCATCTCATATTACAGATAACTCTATGGGAGATTAGTTGATATATGTGTGTGTGTGTGTGTGTGTAAAAGTTTAAACAAGTCTTTATTTATCAATTTCATACTTGTTTGCAAATATATTTTAAATTCATTTTCATAATATGGAAAAATTTTATTTATATACACATGTATAATTGGAACCAAAATTACATATGATAAGATACACACTATATTAACTTTGGATGCTTTTTGGAAGAAAGCCTTGTATGCAAATATCTCGTGAACTACTTCTTACTGGGTTTTGAACATGGAAAAAAGTAGTAAAGAGGCATGGAGAAGACTAAAACAAAGCTAAGAAATCTATGAAGCAGCATGATCAAAGATGTCTTGTGGACTCAAATGACAGTGGTTTCTGGAACTGACAGATGCCTTGAGAAAATCAAACCCGTACCAATTATCTTTTGATTTTTAAAACAGCGAGACTGTGAGTCACAAAGCTGAAACTCATGGCATACCCTTTTGGTAGCTATCTCCCTCTGCCGTTATACTTTAAGTATGTTAAACACATACATGGACCATCTGTATCAACTGTCTTATCTTTTAATATAATTCAAGCCAGTTGGTTCTGAACTTCCTTTCCAGTGCCTTAAACATCAAATGTAAGTACTTTCTCATTTATAACTCTAGTTTATGTGAGTGGTTACTCTGCTTGCTTTACATTAAACCATGGAGCATGAACATTTTGATGGGTGTTCTGCAAAGCCATAGCCTACCATAATGCACAGATCATAGGTAAGAATCCATTTAGTTTGCCTGCTAGAAATGGTCCATCTATTACCTCCACTTTATTAAGAACAGGTGGTATCTTTCTAGTCACAGTTATCTGGACTAAAAGTGAGCATCATGTGAAAGTGGATTCTAAAGTTTCCATAGTTATGCTATACATTTAAAAAAAAAGACTAGCATTGCCATACACACACACACATTATATATATAAATTCTATGTTTAAGCATGACAGTTCAATGTTTTTTAGATTAAACTGCCTATAACACCCAGTTATTGAGTTATAAAATTATGAAATTTTAAAATGAAATGGTCCATGTCGTATCTGCTGTTTATTCCATTTAACTACTTACTCGTTCTGCACTATGTGGCACCCATATCCTGTTAATTTAGTTTAACAATTATTTTGTGACAAACACTGATCTCAGCATTGGGAATGTCCTAGCTTAGATTCTCAAGGTGTTTAAATCCTAACAAATCATGGGTCAAAACATTTTTTTCTTCAATAGGCCAGACAGTAACTATATTTGGCTTTGCAATTACTCAGCCTTGCTACTACAGTGTGTAAACAGTCATAGGCTATAATAAACAAATGGGCGGGTCTTTGTTTCAATACAACTACTTATTTAAACAAGCAGTCAGCCTTTGGGCTGTAGTTTCCAGGCCCCTGTAAGATATACATACATAAATAGACAATTTAAGTTTCCCTTTCTCATAAACTTTTACACTGAATATAAAGAAATAAACAATGGAAAAGTATTCAAGAACTTCTCAGGAGACCTGAGTTTTAGATTCAATGTTGCTATTAAATCAAGCATAGACTTAATTATGTTTAGCTAGTCTAATTTTACTGGACTTATTAGCCCAGTAAAACAACAGTGACAACAAAAACCAAAGCCAATTTAAGAAGGTTTTAAGTGGCAAAGTCCCTCCAAAATCTAGTCACCTTTCCTGTTCTGCCATTTTAGAACAATGGTATTTATTAAAATGGATGATATTAGTGTGTGTATATAAAATTAGGTTTATGTGTATCTGTACCAACTTTCCCTGGGACTAAGAAGTTTTATTTGACAGTTGATGTTGAGCACAGTGGCCTCCCCTGGGAGGCTGGAAACAAGCCTGTCACTGTGACAATAATGGGAGGAGAGAAAAGCCAGGAGGAACAGAAGCAAAAGTCACTCTGCTTGATGCCTGAGTCACGGTTCCTGGCAGCCGCACTTCCTACCTGTAAATGACAAGAGGTCATGCTTCTCAGGTGGCAGGCATGACACCTACAGTCTGCCATTGCTTTGCTATTTTAAAACAATTACTTTAAAAAAATATTATCACCTCTGCTTTACAAAGGGAGAGTATCTAAATGTTTCATTTTATCTCTCTCAATTTCTATCTAAACTGGGAACTGGGAACAAAATTCTTTTGTTTTTATTTTCCACCTGAGTCAACTAGGACATTGAATTACAAATTAAAATTAGACACATGTAAATGGCACTTCCAGATTCTCCTTTTTCTAGTCACTAGCATCACTAGGGGAAGGACCGATTCAATGATTTGAGAGCCCAAGGTGAAATGAAATAAAGAATTTCAGGACAGCGACAGCAGAGCCTTAATTCAAGCACAAGCCCTTCTAACATGAGGTCCTGGGAACCATACAAGTTGCAAGTTGTTGAAGCCAGCCCTGAATAGGTTTATAAACTATGTGCTTATTTATTTTTAAAGTTTCCTTTAATTAGCTGTGTATTCAAGAATGTGCAAAGCTGGAGGCAAAAACACTTCATTTTTCCACGTAAAAGGTGCAGATGAGTCACCTTCCTCATTCCGCCTGCGCTCACCGACAAGGCCTCTGGGGTATCAGAGAAGCTGTCTCTGAGCTGTCTTGCTAGCTCGGCCCACTGCCAATCAGGACCTGGGTTTGGTGACAGACCAATCACCCTAATGACCTTGAAGCTGCACTACTGTAAGGGGCCATGTAACTCCTCCTTCTTTTTCTCTAGCCATCCTCAGCTCTCCTCAATTAAGCTATGGATAACATCCTTGAGAACTATTCAGAATGGCTTTATAAAGAACTGTTTGCCTTTTCTGTACAAGCAAAGAGATATTGATAGGATCTTAAGGACAGGGAAATTTCTCTATACTAAAAAATATTAGAAACGTCCCTTCCCAATTAAAAAGTACTTTGGGGAAATAATACAAAGTCACAACATTAAGCTTGGAGATGTTTGGTTTTCAAAAATGAAAAAGCATTTGATAAACTTTTAAAATCCACTGGAGACACGAGGGAGTCATATGCTAATTAATTACACTGTATTTGTTTTTCTTGGATTGTTATTTAAATCTTTCCTTTTTAAAAAAAACTTTATAAAATGTGTATATCTTGGTCCACTGCATGTGTCTGGACTCACAGACTGTCTGGGTTTTTATCCAGTTTCTACAAGTTACTAGCTGTGTGACCTTGGGTAAACTAAGTGCTTAGTGTCTCAAATATTCTTGTCTGTAAAATAAGCTAATAGAAATATTTTGTAGTATAAATTTCATGCATTTTACTCACTTAAAACAATGCCTGAACTGTGGTAAGGCCTCAATATGGTAATGAGAATAACAACTGTTGTTACAGAGTTATGCTCTCACCATCTTCCCCTTAGTGGGTTTAAACCTCCTAGAAAATATTCTGCATCTTATAGTTCAGTGCCTGGAACATCGTAGCCATTCAGCAAATATTTATCGACTGGGTATAGTTGTTCAGATTTTGTTAGATTGTTTTTATAGTAGATGAAAAAAAATCTTGATATTTAATTAACCCAAACAGTTAATGAAAAGTAATTCCATTAACTTTTAATGCCTACATTCACAAAGAAGTATCAATAAAAAGAGAGCTTCATTCTTTATTTTCATATTTGGCAGCACAGAATCTGGTTAGTCATACAGGTGGAGAACTTGGGTAACTTACGGTTATCTGGCCAATTATTTGGACATCTTTTTTCCCCCTCAGTTCCCTTGAAAACAAATTTAATGATGTGTGGAGCCCAGAGAGCAAAATGACCTAAGGCCAGCAGTCAGTAACTTCCAAACGCAAAGTAAATAGCTGGCTTAGAATTTGGGGAATTCAAGACTTAATGAGCATTTAATTATAAGAAATCATGGATCTTGCCTCCAAAAGGGTTTGGCCTTGGAGAGCTGCAAGAAACACCCCCCAGAGACTCCTCTGCCATTTCCTAACTCACACCCACCCCATTCTATTATCTGTAAGAGAAGCTGCAGTATATGTAGCTGCCTTGCCTCCTGCTCTGTGGCTGGCTAAATATCATCACTGTAGTCAAATAAATACACATGGTTTAAATCTTCTACTAGGGAACAGTTAGCCTCCATAGCTCTGACATTGACTGTACCCATCTATGACAGACCAGGATAAATATCTGATATAAATAATTCTAAATGTGAAAAACAGACATTTTAAGAAATAAACTTTACCTTTTAAGAATTTAATTATATATACAACACAATAAAATGAACACAGATTATATAAATATATTGGTACAAGAATGTTTTAAAATAGCTCTTTCTAAAACTAAACTAGCTTGACTGGCAAGTTTAGGAAAAAGCATAATAAAATAAACCTTATATCATGAAAGGAAAAATTTGGACTGTGACTTTATTTTAAGGAAAAAAGTTCATTTCCAAGAAATGCTTATCACATAATAGGATAGCTTGCAGCTATAAAATGAACTACTAAACAGTCAATGTGCTTTTAATAAGCATTATAAGCTGAAAATGTATTCAAAGTTAGCATAACATGAAAAATAAAATATATTGATTTATGTTATTTATTTAAACATATTTTATGCAAACCTCAATGCCAAGCTATCTGAATGAGGAGGAAGAAAGAATAAGCAGACAGGTGCTGAGCATTTGGAAACTTACAAATATTGTATCTGACAGTCCATAAACAAAGGTACAATTATAGTCACAAAGGCAGAGACTATTTAATTTTATATCATTTGTCACCTGAATACACTATTGTAATAGCTATGGAATTTATTTTTATGAAAAGGTCAAAAAGAATGTATATTTTTGCATAAAAATATGTTTGTGTAACTCAAGAAACAATGGTTTAACCAGTGTTTTATTTTCCGTATCTTTGTGAACGTAAGTGCATCTGAATATTATTAATTGTAAGACTGAATTTTCAAAATTCAGCTGTCCCTCAATATTTTGGGGGTATTCTTGTATAACTCTTCTCCAAAAATAACCATAGTAGAAAAAAATAAGTCTAAGTTCTGGCTTTGTTATGTTTATTTGTTCTCTTTTTTTCTTTTCCACAGAGAAATCATTATAATGCCTGAAAATCTATGTCTCAGTTTTTGTTGTAAACACCGTGAACCCACTTTTTTAAAGAAAACACATCCTAAGGGCTGTGGTAAGGAATAGTTTGTCTTTCGAAGGACTGAACCGTGGCATCTTGTTTGTTTTGATCTCTTTTCTTTCTTTCGTGACTGCCCCAGAGAAGGCTATGAACAAATAATACATGATAATTTATTCATCCATTATGTAAAAATCAGAATGATAATAAAAATTTTCCAGCAATGAACTTCTCCTTTATTTTGAATTTTAATATTATAATAACAGATAATGCTAACTAAATTGGTGTCTTGTATCATTAGTTTACTTATCAGGCTGGTCGTCACTAACCTGAGTGCTGTGATTCTTTTTGGTCATTTATTTTAGTAATTGGAAAAATATGGATATCATTTCTTCATTTCAAGTTCTGTTTGAATCAGTCTTTTGAAAGGAATGGCTTGCTCTACTATGCAGGAAGTAGTCTACAAAGGTGCTTTCCCAGTTATGTCAACGGGTATTAGCAATGAAACCTTAGGCCAAATTAACTTGGTTCATCTGAGGAGCCAGGGCTTGGCAGTTCCTTGGAGCTGGTCTACCAGCTGCTTGAAGTAATAAGGTGTGGTTTTCCAGGTTCGTTTTCCCATGGTAAAGTTACGTTAGACTTCCACTTAATGGCTAACAGTCGATGATAGTAACTTACACTGACACCCTTAGAAGTAGCTTCTCATTTATAAATATTCCAATCTGGTTTATTTCTCAAGATCTTGCTTCCAGATGCTTCCAAACAGTTTCATTTGATGACTCTGAGATCACTGATGAATTATGATAGAACTCACTTTCGTACATATATACTTTCTCCCTTTTATATTTATTTGACTAACTCTCTGACCTGGACCTACATGTTATAGTCACGTGCTTGACATACGCTTATAATATGTTGTTAAAATAAAAGCACATGTTGCAAAATATTTGCACACCATGACCCTGTATTTTTAAAGAAACACATACTACATAATGTGCTATATATTAAGTATGTAATATTCAAAGTACTATGTTATAAGAGCATTTAAGGTATTACTATTTTCTCTAAGGATTGAAATGGTAGCTACTTTTCAAAATGGTAGGTATATTTTCTGTTTCCTGTAGCTTCTGAATAAGGAATATTACTCTAATTGGGAACCAAATGTTGCTTTAAAACAGACTCATTCTGACTACTTTGTAGGTCAAAATTAGTGGGAAATTTAGTCCCCAATTTAAATGTACATATCGTAATACAAATAGATAATGTAGTGTAGGCCTCGAGTGTCCAAAATAATGGTGGGTTGGGTTTCAACTACATCTTAACAGAGCATTTGCCTTTATTCATTTTTGATTGCTTATTTTAGATTGTTGAGTAGAAGACAAAGTTGTTATAGAAAATTTAAAATGTAGACATGATGAACAATAACAAAATAAAAGAAATTAAAAATTATCAACAATCTCAGTATCAGGTTTATTACACATTTTAAAGAAACATTATAGAAAATCAATTTTGCCACTATAGCTCCTTGTCAATTTTATAGTCATAACACAAAATGAGAAATTCTGATTATTTATTCACTGCTTATTAACTAAACTAATTTTGCTTAGTAGAGGAGTTTAAATAATTAACCAGTTACTGAAATATTATTTTTGACAAGGTAAAGCTTCTCAACTGATTTATTGTACTCTCTTCAGATAAAATAATTTAATTTATAAATGAAGAATCAATTAAAACACTTTAGGATTCTCATCATCTACAATGTCACTTTCAGAATTCTTATATGTGATTATTATTTTTCATGTTATTGAATCATTATCATGTTCTACATCCATTTTTGTCTGCCTATTTTGACACTACTAGGTGAATATGTGTGTATTCTAAGGGAATATTTATTTGCACAACTTCTTAAATAATTTCTTTTTAATTTTAAATGGACACTTTCATAATGCATAAAAAAAATCTATACCAGAAATTCTGTTATGCCATTATAATGTGTTAGTTCTATAATACTTAGGTGTTAGTTTTCACATGCATAAACTATCTTCTTTGCACATAGTGAAATGTAAACATTTCAGAATTCTTCAGGTTTCCTAGTAGTACACAATTGTTTACATTGGAAATGTCTTGATTTCCAAAATTGGCTGATTTTTCCATGTATCTGACCATTTAATGAGGAAATTTCATGGGCTACCTACATGCTTCCCATGTGAATTTAAAAAGAGAATTCATAAACTTTACCTTAGATACTACATTTCCAAAGAAATTTTAATTATAATAATCATACATAGAAAAAGACAATTAACTTTGAAATTTATTTCAACAGCACTATGCATAAAACATTTCAAGTCTGTATTTAGACTGATCACCTGGGAAGGGTAATGGCAGGGTGAAGAATTCTCACAAGTGTATGAATGATGCATTCAAAGAACAAATAACAACAGGTAAACCAAGCACAATAAAGATAACAGTAACTTAAATACTCTTAGAATTTATTACTTTACCTTTGGGGGAAACAAGTTTTCCTAATGTACTTCTTATCCATCTTGCTCTTTGCTCCCGTTGGTAACGAGTGAAAGAAATGGAGAAGAGCTCTGAGCACACTGAACATTTCGGTTTCCAAGTTCTTTGACGATCCCCCGCATTTCCCCCCTGAGTTAAAGAGACCGACCCGCTTGACTTACACACCATATGTTAGCCATTATTATGTTGAAGAAATTGCAATCCACGTGAGTATTTTACAGCTAAAGCAAAAACATGTTTAATCAGACAACCTAGAGAAAAGATGCTGGTTTGGAAAGCCTGCTGCCCCTCCTACGTACCTTGAGGGAAGTGTATATGTGCCCTCCCTGCTCCAGTTAGAGCTGCTTGGGTCACCCATGGTCGTCAGCCCCCAAAGCTAAAATCCGATCAATGGCTTATGACGTGGCATGGTTTGAAATTTCTGCTCAACAGAACAAGGATAAGTAACGAATCCACTAATTCTCTGTCTAGAGCAGTTTGAATACAGAACGTATATAGAGTCAATAGTACAGCAGCAGCAAAAATCCAAAATACATGTGCAGGAAAAAGCAGTGAATGGAGATCATGAAGTAGGAGGTGCTGGGAGTAAGTAAGCAGAAGATATGAAAAAGCAGAAGCTATAAGCAGTGCTACCTCCCTACCAATCAATTAGTGAACAAAGAAAGAAACTCAAGACTATGAGGAAAGTAGTGGATATTTAGAAACCAGCTTTTTCTAATTAAACAACAAACAAAAACATCTAACCAACAGGCTGTGTGGTCTTTTACATTTGAAGACATTTGGTTGGGTGAAAGAAACATTCCTTTTCACAGAAACCAAGGAAATAAGTTGAGAATTATCTCTTCTGAAACTTTGTAGGTTTTTCTGACAATATCTAGCTAGGCCATTGTCACAGTGCCAACTTTCAACGACGAGAGAGAATTGTATGAACTGGGTCAGTGCTAATCTGGAGTTTTGCATTACTGTGAGCACAGCACTTTGCAATAGCAATAAGAAAGTGCTTTAGTTGAAAATTAATAATTGAGCCTGATTTCAAGATGAATTTCTAACCTGCACAAAAGAGTAATCTAAAACACTGCAGCACTTTATATGTGCATATAAGCAATGAGCAGATTAATTATTCCCTAAAATAGACCCCAAGTCTTCGACTTATCAAGCCCCCATACTATAATTTGCCCAATCTATGTAGCCATTTAAATGTGTAAGAAAAAACTGCACTTTTTTCATAATTCTCAAAAATTTTAAATGCAGATAATGCAATTAGACTTCTCAAATTTTATTCTAATTTTGATGTTTTCCTAAAGACTCATTCTCTTCACCTGTTTTAACTACTTAATTTTCACCAGAAATCTCTAGTCTCTATATATGCAATTTCTCAGATTTTTTGCTAAAAACAATTATTTGTTAACTGTCTTTTTAATTTTCTTAGTATATACTTTCAGCTTGAAAAAAAATGACAATAACAAAGAAACAAAAGAAAGCAACTCATGTCCCAGGCAGATAAACTGCACGTCGCTGAGGGGCAATGAGGGACAGAATGAGGGGCAAATCAAGTGATCGGCTGCTGGGGGGCAGGCAGAGGCAGAAGGCTTCCTTTGCAGCTCTCTGCTCTTAGGAACTAGGCAGCTGCTCTGAATTGTGCATTTGCTTCATGTTAACAAGGGCCACCCCCCAGAAATTTCTTCATATCTTTTTAAGTGGCCTGCCAAGTGGCAGCCTGATCACAGCAATCTAATATGGCTTAAGTGCCACTGGTTGACCTTTCGCAATCTTTTACTGCTTTCCATTTTTATCTACATAACAACTGGTGAGAACTAATATCTAGTTGATCTTTTCTTTCTGGTAATAAAATGATAATACAAAGATATTATCCACTCGACATCCATCATAGTGCATCTTCCAGTAACATACTACTGAGAGCATTCCTTCCTCACATCCCAGTTAAATGGGAGGTTGAGTATTTTTCCCTCCAATACTTAAATACAGAACTGGAAATAAAAGGAGTTAAACGCCAGGCCTTGACACTGTCCACATTAATGTCCTCTGCAATTTTATGTTCTCTGCAATTCATTGTCTCTTAGACAAGCTATTTTCTGTAAGAGGCCAAACATAGTTGAAAGGTCTGCCAAATAAAATGTTTTTTTCAACTCCAGAAAGTTTTTATTCTTTTTAGAAAATAAGGGAAAAGAGAACAGGAGAAAACAACATTGGAAATGGAGTAGTAGGAAGGGTAAATCTTGGTAGGAAGAAAGAGCAGAAAAGAAGAAAAAGAGACATGTATAAAGGCATAAAGAAACCAAAAATAATGCAAACAAGCAAAGCAAGCATTAGAGATCATGAATTTATTAAAATCCATTTTTATATGGATGCAGAGGTGGCTTCAAGCTTTCCTGTGGGCAGTAAGTACATCCTGTAAATCATGGCATTGATTTGAAAAGACAAAACAAAAAAGAAAAGAAAAAGCAAGCTATCAAAACAAAATCTTTCCTTGCATTCACTACATATTTAAAGTACTTATTAATGTGATGATTAGGACTCACCTATAGTTGATAGGAGCAAGTTTAGCTTTCAAATTTTCAATGCATTTAAACCTTCAAAGATTATAGCACTAACCATTTTAAAAGTTACTAGAAAAAGGGAGAGAAGAAAATTGGAACTATTGAAACACGCAATAGACCACTATAAAGACCAAAGTTTCAAAAAAATGTAAAGACACAGCCTGATCAGTTTGGATTTATTGTTGGGAGGTATTGGGCATCAAATTGAGAAGGTCGTGGTCATGGTGCCTCAGAGTGACCAGGATGCTAGCATATGGTGGTGGACAGAAATAGTGCAGAATAAGACCAATGGTCAGTAGAGACCCTGTGAACAATGCACTTGAGAAAATTTTATAAGGAGTAGAAATTTTCTCTTGCATTTTTTGTCATCTTTGAAAGACTTCTGAAAGCAATTAATATTATGGAATAGGCAAGAGATGGTTAAACACTCACCTTTTCAGGCAAACAATTCATGTGTTGGTCACAAAAGTACTTATTCACTATGACTTGGATTTTCCTGGTAATAATTTGTTAATGAATAGTTTGTGTCACCATATATTTCTACAATAATGATTTTACATAAAATATTCAACACATGTCTTGTTTTGCTAATTCAAATAATTTTCCTTCTTTACGTTAAAAAACTGTGACTTTCAGTCCTTTCCCATCTACCTTTATTGAAGTACCCCTCACTATCCAGGGAAGAAATTTCCTTCATTCAAAGATGGTGGCTCTTTTATCAACTTCCATATAAATTTATTTTATGATGGTAGAGTGTTGTTTTCCATATTGGAGTTGATTAAGAGGACAATCAGCAATCTGATTGTCCCTCTATTCTTGTCCCAGACAGAGGAGAATGGAGAACCCTAGATAATATGTTTCTCTGCACACCTCCCAGTCTGTGAATCTGAAAACACTGACTTCAATGTAACTCTAATTTGCAGATAACAAATACATTTTAGCAGTGATACAAGCTAATGGGCATCAAAGAACTGAGATTGGTCTGGGACTGTGTGCAGGGACATTCTGTTTGTAATCTGAAAGATAAAAGCGTGCATTTTGACAATGACATGACCACTATTCACAGAGATGGTTCTTTAAAAAAATACCTGCTCTACACACAAAAATAAGCTTTTGATTTTTTAAATGAAAATAAGCTATCTTCCTCCATTTAAAAAGCCTTGACAGCGTTTCCTATTGGGGGGAGTCTTGGCAACAAAGAATCTGACAGAGATGGTCTTTGGAATTCAAATCTGCCCTTTCTCAAAAGAACCTTAACAAAAGGCTGTGAACTAGCCTGTCCATGGAATCTAAACTACTGACATACGAAGGGCTGAAAAAGAAACATATCTGCCATCTCTTATCGTCAAGCAGGTCTAATGCATACAGCTAGACCTTTCCTCCTCACCTACTACCTACTCTTCCGTAGTAAAGGTCAGACAGGCTGATACTATGTATCATTTTTTTGCATATCAGGTAACAATAGCTGTAAACTGGGGGGTTGGTGGGAGTACAGTGGAGGTGAGGGAGGAAGGCGCTGCTGTAGGAAACAGAGCAATTCTCAGGAAGTATAGAGAAGTTTGGGAAGGTTTTCATTAAAAAATAATTTAAAGTAATTCTCAATGCAAGATAATCTTTATATTATAGTTTCTATATTTCCAGTGTAAATATTCTTAGAAGCCATCAATTAAGGTATTTCATATTAATCTCACAAAACAGTTGTTAGGTATGGTACATATTTTAGAGATGGTGGCAGTATATGGCTGTGATTTAATAAACACACATTCATCTCAGTTTCTTATATACTTAACTCAAAGGGCATACATGTAATAAATCATTAACCTACAAATTGTACTGCAATAGATATATTTTTATTTTTTATGGGTTGGAAAATGCACTCTGTGTGGAAATCTGCTTAACTACTGTGAGCTAGATTTGCATTATTAGATATATAAATTATTTCCACTCTGCTCAAAGTTGAATAATAACACGAATTCTTGATAGAACTTGAGGTTCTTGCTAAACCTGCCCATGATTCCCCAAATAAAGCAAAGGTAAAGGAAATAAAAATGTTACCTGATCACTGAATGCTCTTCCCAGGGACTGCTGTCAACTTAAGGCCTTTGCAGCCCTGTCCAAGGTGCACACCAAAAGCTCACAAGTATTCACTCAATTAAAGTAACTTAAATGTAACACATGCTCCTCTAAAGGTGGATGATTCGACTAACCAGCAGAAAAAAATGTGTTCTTAAAGACACTATTCTGTGTAATATTGAGAGAAAAAATGACTGCTTATTATCAGACTCTTATACGCCAAATGGTGTCTGTAGTTAAGACTACAAAGATGTATTTCAAAGATGAATCTACGTAGCTGAAGAACACAGTTCATTTCATTGGGTTAGTTTCCATCAAATACTAGAGTTTATGTAGTTAGATTTTTTAAATTTGAAAATTCATGCTTATTGTGAAAGTACATAAGGAAGTCTAAGAGGAAATACTTTTCTCACATGGGTTTTCTGAGATTCAGGAAGAACCAAGAACAGCTCTCACTGTGTTAAGGCTCAAATCTGGCCTTGGAAACTATCCTGTGAGTTGCCATTTGCCTGCACCCGTGCCCCAGGGCTGACGGCAAACTGGACTATGGTATTGACCTGCAAAGCCTCCGCTCCTTTTCAGAAAGCACGGAAGGGAGGAAGGGATGGGGTTTCAGAGGAGTTGCTACTTGAAAGATTCTGCTGAGTCTGACAGAGTATTTTAGGAGCTACTCTGTTGGAGATGATTTTTAATGTTTTACGTGGTAGTTTACCAGTTTCATTTTTCTGAGTCATGGTTCAGTTACCATTTTATTGCTATGATTAGAAAGACCCACTTTTTTGGCTACTTTTAAATGAATATTAAAGTATTTAAAGACATATCTGAGTTATAAGAAGCAGAGTGTTTGAAATAGTATCTATTTCATTAGATAAAGCTTCTCATTTTGTAAATTTAAGATCACCATCTGTTCCTTAGAGGACGTATTGTTGCCACTTGAAAACACAGCCAGGGTTTGGGGAACAGACTCCATCAACTCACATTCAGCATTTTCCAAGGATGTAAATTTTTTTTTACTGATTATGAAATGAGAGTTTAGAAGTTTGTTAGAACCATTTTATTGAAATAGCTAAGAACTCTGTTATCATTGGAGGAGATTCCTTAATGTGGTCAGCAAAACCTGGAAAAGAACAATCTAAATATTTATGTGAAGAAATAAAATACATTTACTCTTAAGATAAGGCTACAACTCAAAATAAAATCACAGTCCTCATATCCTTTCAGGTCCTCTAGTCCACAATCAAATAAAACTCAGTCCATGCATCTTTTCTGACTCATCACTTGGCATGCATATCACAGATTTGAAGGGTTTTAGTTATCTTTGCAGATATATGCTTAGGATGTAAAAATTCATCATGTAAATACTCAATGAACAAGAGACACTTCTTCAGATGAATAATTTTCTTTATATATATATATATATATATATCTTGGAAAAACACATTTTTTCTATGTAAAACTGGTTGAATTTAAAAGGATTTAACTCTCAACATTAAAGGAATTACGGGTTTTTCTATATTCGAGTTGAGAGAGAAAAACTACTGGTGAGGAAAGGAAAAAAAGACTCACAGTATGTTCTCCAAATTTGGTCACGAAGGGAGCTACAGGAGGCCAAGGGCTGGCAAAATATAAATGCTACTTCCCTTATCCAGAGGTCTACAGAGGCACTTATACCTCATGTTAAAAAATATTGGTCACCTCTTTTGACATATAGAGGTAGGAACGGCAGTGGTTAAATCTTCAACTGGCCAGATTTCAAAATGAATTTTTACAACCCAGATGATGGACTGGTATGCTTCAAAAGTGAATTCATGAGTTTTATAAACACCTTTCTCTCTCTCTCCCTCTCTCTCTGCCTTTCTCTTTTTTTGCCTTGACTAGCTTACATCATAATGGAGGAATAACATTTTAAAAATTTTGAATAGGCACTTACTGGAATTACAGTTAATCCTGATACAATCTAGATGGGGAAGAATAGATGAGAAATGAAAATTTATCCTTCAAGGTAATAGCTGCAGACATCCAATAAAATCACAGTCCACCCTTCCGGGGACAGACACATGCAAATATGGCCACTCCATATCATTTATGCTTTACATAGCTCTAGAACCCAGATTCATTGTTATAAAACTTCACCATCGGAAACAACAATAAAAGGTTTTAAAAAAATGGCCAATTCAAACAAAGCTACATGGTGACAAATCTAAGTGAAATAAAGAATTGTCAACTGTCAAAGATGCTTGGCTTAGACTGGCTGCAACTTTCTCCCCATCTGTGAAAGAACATATTGTTTTCAACACAATTAAAAAGTGCTCCATCACAATGGGGTGCAGGTGCAAGCCCAGCTAGGCTCAGACATCTTGGACCTCCAAAATCTAAGATCCCACAAAGGCCAACAGAGTCTTTTAGAATTGTGGTGGTCGACGGGGAGCAAGTTGAAATTATTCTCACCTCACTCTAATGTTTTGTTTTGGTTTTGTGTAGGTAAACAGGTAACAGCCCAATGCTGGCTGGATTCCATGCCTGGTGTTAATCGGAGGAGGAAAGAAACACTGTATGTCTTTTTTAGAAATTCTAGCATCTAAGGAGTAGTGTCATTCTCCAGAACATGCAAGCCTGTGCCTCTCTTCCAAGTTAACAATGTTATCTCTACACAGTAAGTGTCATGGTTAACACTGCTATTGATTTTCCTTTTCTTATTCTTGTTTCTTATATAAAAGCAGATGCTCTAAGAATAGGATGAAATGAATAACACAGACTGTGATTAAAAGGGTTATCTTTAAAGGATTACGTGGGATGTTTTATGTTTATTTTACGTATAGATAAATATTTGTTGTTTTTGGTAGTAGTATTTAATGCCTTTGGGGAACACAGTAAATATAAACCTAGATTCTGTTTCCATATAGCTGAGTTTGTCATGTGTCGTCAACCGCATCAGAAAAGTGGTTGCAAACAGCCAAGGACCAGCACCTACACAACTCTTTCCACAGAATGCTTTGCTGTTGTACAATTCCCATGAGAGTTTTCGCTTTGGCTAGCAACCAGCCCCTCGACTATAATTAGGCAGTTTTGATTGGCTGTAGTAACCTATTATTGTCACTAGAGGGAACTCTAACAGAACAGTACACAAGTGCTGTGTGTTCAGTAACCTTTAAAACTTATTACGTAACTTAATTTAACTAGTATTAATAGAATGTAATTGCATGCAATAAGCTATCTGTGAAATACTTTTATATTTTATGAGCTACCATTCTGCCCAGCACAATTAGAAAATGTAGTTTCAAAATTTCCTGTCTGTTTATTCATATTTTCTATTTATTAATTTTTGTGTGTATTTATCACTTCCAGGAAATACAGTAAAACCTCATTAATTTGTACACCTCTTGGAGTTAATGGTAATATTGAAACTTATTGGGCATATTATTTATAACTCTTCATTCAGTATGAGCACAGATCACCTGAACACAAAATAAACAAGTTCTGAAAGGTCAAGTCGAGGGAAAAAAACTGAGTCTAAGTACTTTACTATGAATTAAGGGCACAACTTGCATGAAACAATGCGCTGATTATGGATAATTCTTATCCTGCCATTAAAATGAACCTAGGAAGACCTTTCCTTAAGAGGATTTTTTCAGCCATTAATTTGTGTTTTTAAATGCAATTGAAGACAAAACTGTTTAATTTTTGTTGATTCTACAATGCAGACATTTTCATGACTCCGCCTGCCTGCCCTTCCCCCATGTTTCAGCTGGGTTGTTGAGGTTTTACTGTAGTGACTCTTGCTTCACTCTGTAACTGAGCAGGAAAGCATTATTTTCCTGTAGAAGAGCCTGTGTTTCGAGTGTTCTCGTGGCTGTTTGCTGAGGGCCGCAGACTTTGGGCATTGAAGGGATGTGGATTGTTGCTGATAGCAAAATATCACCACACGGTATTGCCAAACAGAAAAGATGGGGTACCGCCAAGATGGTTTTTGAAAGGAGAAGCCCAACAAACAGAAGAAAAGCTACTGTTGATCTAGATCACAAAGTAGAAATTTGGCATTTGGTGTGTCTGTTACCTCAGTAAGTGTATCTGAAAGGATATCATCTACAGCCAATCAGACTATCAGTAACTATGACAACAGGAAATTCCGTTTGCGGCATCTTCAAGCCTAATAATTTATATTTTCAATTAACCTCTTTGATATGTATGGCTTCCCTTTTAAGAACCCTCGGTGGTAGAAGTCACAAAACAGTAAATTATGTTACACAAACAATAACAACAATAACAACGAACAATAAAGGATGCCCCAAAAACCTAAATTAAATTAAATGATGCAAATGAGACCATTAAATGTTTTTTTTTTAACTTTCCATGACAAACAGGCTACTTGATAAATGTTTGCAGGCAGAACTAAACAAAGAATGAAGAGTGTTAGTTCAGTGGGGGAGGGCGTGTTGTTACCTAGGTTGACCGTCAGTTTCACGCGCCCTGCGTCCAGCTCCAAGCGGAGGGTGTCGGCCGAGTCTCTCGAGGTGGTTGCCATGAGAATGCCATAGGCGCGCTGGGATCGAAACCGTAAGGACACGTCTTCAGCCTCTGTGTGCATGACCACAGGGAGCTGGATTTTCATAAACATGCTCCCATCATAGCTCAAAACAGTCGCCTCTATAGGGGAGAAAGAAATGTAAACATTCTTGGTCAGTTTAGTATATTTATACCGGGAAAGGGAAAGTGTGACCTATTCAAGTCTTCCAGTTAGAAGGCAAGACTACAAACTCAACTCATCTTCCAAAATGAGCAATTTTTTTAAGCTGGAAAGGGAAGTCACAGTAGGGGAAATATCCTCTGTGAAGTATCTGCACAAGTGCGGAAGAAGATATGACTGCACTTTTCCTTTTGATCCCCATAGCACTTTCTACCCATATCATGCTGATCATGTTGGATTATGAATGTTTAGGTATGTGTCTCTCTTCTCAAGAGGAGAGATCAATTCTTTTGTGTATCCACAGTGTGAGCCTGGTTTGAAGCACTAGCAACTATTTAATGCATGTTTATATAATATATAGCTAGGCCACTGACCAGCTCTGTAAAATTAGCCTTGGCTCCGAGGGGAACTTATCTGCTAGAAGAGGATCTTTAAATCCTTTGTTCGTGTTGCAAGTCCATGATTCTAAGAGCAATTAATTACCACTTACAAAATATCTGTAAGCACAAGCTTGGTATCCTAAAAATATTAAGCTATCACCAAAATGTCAATTACTATGTACCGTGGTAATACTGCATAAGGATGAGGAGGGATTGAAGAGCTTGTGTGGGTGTGTGCTACTAAAACTAATGCGGATTGCTTTACTAGGGAAGTTGCTTAATACAGTATGAAACACACAAAAAAGTAAATAGCAAAAACTGTTGCTCACAAACTGACTGCTTTACGAAGCCGTCGGCAGCCCTGAATGTTAAACACCATATGGTGGCAGAACACTGCAAAACAAATGTGAGTCATGCTGCCTTCTCATTGGTTCTAATAACTCAGGATACCATTCAACACAAGAAAAACGACCTCGGTTTAAAATAAACTAGGAAATTCTCATTATCTTGCCTACGTACATGACACAGCAATTAACTGTACTAATGCAACTGTGTTTATTATTAAGACTGCGTTTCCGAAGTTGTTTTTGCAAGTTTATTTTTCAAACATTGAGGAAAGTCATGAGACTGAATGTGCATCCAGAGCCAATCAGCACTGCGGGTTCCGGGGTCTCTGCCTGCACTCTTTCACGTCTACCTCAGGATTCAGAGCCTCTTCTCAACTCCCTTGCTCACATCCCTTAATATTCATTAACGCCCCTGACTTCTCTCTCGTGCTGGACATCACTCATCCATTTGTTGAACATCTCCAAATGAGTATGATAGGAGCCTCATGAAACTATTTACCCCCTCCCCAAATCAAACCCATCGTGTTTCTTCTCTAATGTTTTCCATCTTGGTAAATGACATAAGCCCACTGCTCAGACCTTTTCCTTTCTGTTTTCTCTCTTACCCTCTCTGCCATGCCCAATCTATTTTCAAATCTACGGTTCTTGAAGGTGCTAATTCCAATCCATTTCCTGAATCAATTGCTCTTTACCCTTTCCACTACAGTACCTCACACTCTGCTCCAGTCTCTCACCTCCATCACTGTAAAAGTTCCCTCAACAGTCCCCCAGCTTCTATACTGTCTCCCTACACACGGCAGACAAGCTAAACTGTTAAGTAAATCAGATTCTATCCCTTTATTGCTTAAACAATCCCCTACCTTCCCCCACACCCCCACAGCAGATTTTCAGTGCATTCAGAATAAAATCCGTATCCCTTCTCTTTTAAAAATCTTTTTGTGTAGTCTGGCCCCAGTCTGTCTCTCTGACCTCAGCTTTTAGCATCTCTATCCCACCTTGTTCAGCAAACTCCGGCCACACTGACTTCAACTCTCAAGTATTTGCATTCTGTCTTAGAAGGTTTCACTCCAGATCTTTCTATGGCTGGTTCCTTCAACATTTAGGTCTCTGGTCACATGTTACTTCAGAGAGGTACGCTGCAAGCACCCCGGTAATCCCCTCTAGGTAGTCTGTATCTATTTACCATTTAATTTTTTTAAATTATCATTTCTTTTTTTTGTTTGTGTAGCGTTATCTGCTTTTGCCCTTTACAATGTTAAGTGTTGAAGTGTCATGAGGGCAGGCGCTGGATTCTCCCGTTCACTGTTCTATCAGCAGCTGTGTGCCCCCAAGGTGCCAGGCACGCAGTAGAGTCTCAGTAAACATTTACTGAATCAATGATTGCACTCCATTCTGAAGATATGTCTTTCACTCCCACTCCAGCCCCTCCCTACCTGCTTCCCATTCCCACCCCCCCAGTTTTTGTCCACGTGTCCTTTATACTTGTTCCGATAAACCCTTCCCCCTTTCCACTGAAATTCCCTATACACAGAAAACAGTACTTGAACAATGATTAAAATAAAATAAAATTAAAAAATAAAAATAAAATGCCAAAAAAAATACTGAAGATATGTGAAAGGACTTCCTTCTGTTTGGTTATCAAGCTTACATATATGTGCACTAAAGAAATGAAGTGTTTATTTTGCCTATTGTAAGTAGATCCTAATTTTGGTAATGAATGTGAACAAAGTATTTACTAAAGTCTACTTTGAGGTCCATAATTGTGCTGCAAATGATAGATTAGGAAAGGGATCTGTTTACCAAAATAGGGGTCCCATGGCTAGGCACTGACCTAAGCACTGGGAAACACAACATAACCTTCTTAAATAGAGTGGTTCCAGATCATACCACACATTTTTCATATTGGATAAGAAGTTTCCCAAATGGATGCAATATCACAAAAGACATTATTCAGTACAGAAAATCTAGTAGTAGTTGCTCAAAAAATAATGAAAACATGATTGCAGAGTTGCAGAGGAATCTAAAAAAAAGTGTTTCTAGTATAATTTTTAAAGAAATTTGATTTTTAATATCTCTTATAGTGAAATACAATCATTGTCCTTATCTATGAAACAGTATTTGAAATAAAAGTTTAAAAGCCATTATCAATTGTTTAGTTACTGTGCTATCATACAGATAAAAGTACTAAAATATTTTTTTTAGTTTTGTCCAATTTATTTAGCCTGTAAATCTGGTCTCTATTATTCAATAATCATATTTTTAAATGATCTCATATTCTATAAAATGTAGCTTAATTTGATTAAAAGCTAAGTAAGGGGAACATTCTTTTAGAAATATAGAGGTCTGACACTGGATCATAAAGTATGAAATACAATACAAAGCAGAAAAATAATTAGGATCATTGGCCTTTAGCATTCTTCAAAAAGCTTCAGGAATAAAAAAAAAGTAAAATAATAAAACTTGACAGCCCCCAAGTGCCATTTTAAACAATTCTCAGTGTGAAAATAACTTGTTCATAAACAACAAATAAATGTCTAAATTATTCCTCATCATTAGAGTTAATTTTTAATTAGACAAGAAATGGAAAATGCACAAGGCTGTAGGCTAGAGTTGCCAAACAAATGGTAAACATTCTGACATTTGAAGGTTATGTTACTTGGCAGCATCTTTTAACATCGGTGATAAACATTATTTTATCACTTAGAACACAAAAGTGTTCTTGAAAAGGCTAATTCCAATGCAGTGCTTCCCAGTGGGGGAGAAAAACTTTCCACTTTGTTTCCTCCCTCTCCTTCTCCTCTGTCATTAAGTTTGATCAATTTGCTCTTCTGTGGTGTTCCTTCTTGCGGTCTAAAGTGCACACCTGTGCTCAGTTTTGCCGAAAGGCAGTCACGTATTGTGATCAACGATGAAAATCAGACAGGGAGCCAAATTATATTGCTCTGACATCTGTCCCTCCATCTGTTAGAGTTTTAACAAACAAGTATACAGTAGACCTCTGACTATACCATATACTTACAACCAAGAATAACTTCTACACGAGCAAGTCTCTACAAATTCCCAGTTTTATTAAAAACAAAATGGGGAGGGAAAATGCTGCACTTAGTTTATATTCTGTTGAACATTATTTATGCAGTACTCTTCCTTATGGAATCAATACACATAAAACAAGATACTACTTTTCTAAGTCAGCAGATACTCTTCTTCCTTATAAACGCCTTTGCTCACTTAATGCAAACTGAATGTTTCCTAGAATGAGACTGCAACTTCATTCCCTATGCTGCATTGCCCATGGACTTGAACATGTTGTTTAACTACTTTGAATAATTGTCTTTATAAATTATCAATTATTGCTCAATGATAGTAAAATAGAAACTTTTTAAGTGCCTTTTTTTTTTAACTTCAAGAGTTGTCAGTCAACTCTTATGTGGTCAACAATCTTATGTGATTAGAGATGGCCTACAGAAAATCCCTTTCTTTTCAGTTGGAAACCCTGAGGGCTGGGCATGATCTTGCATTGACCGAACGAGGGCATCGCTGGGGAGAAGCCAAGTTTTGAGCTACTGAGCATGACAGGCAACCCCATCACCCTGTTCTCAGGAGACACCATAATGTGAGCAAGAAAATTAATTCTGAAAGCAAAGACTTCTCACAATATGCTGGGTAGTTAAAAAAAAAAAAACACAAAACACTAAAATGACCATTCCCCTCTCAACAGAACCTGGAGACAAACAAATCTGTAGAAATATCCAGCCACTCGTCAGATAAAAATGTATGCTGAATCCCAGCGATGAAGTCTGCTATTAAATGCTCATCTGCAAATATGCATAGGCTTGCTCCTCTCCTCCTAATTGTATAAATATTCCTTTTCCCTCATTCGGACTCAGGAAGCTCTACAGTTTCTCTATTTTTATTTTTGCCACATGTAGTAGCAGAATGTTGCCACAGGGTGGTACACCATGCATATTTAACCAAAGGCTTTCGTAACTCGTGTGACAGTTCAGTTACAGCCTTCTCTAGCTGAACTTGAGCAGGAGGCATCAGAGCATCTGAGAGCTCTCTGAGTGATTACAATTAAAACGAAATCTTAAATCATATAGCTCCGCTAAACTCACATTATGTCTAACTGTAAGACATCTTGTAAGCTTTGTCACTTTGTTGTTATCACTGGCACCTTTTGGCAACTTCTGAAAACCAAACTACACAAACAAATAGATTTGAAGGAAACATGAGAAGAGGAAATTTACAGAGAGTATACATCCTACAATGAAAACTGCAACTGCACAGAAATAGCTAACCTCTAATGGCCATTCACAGCAGCTGCAATTAGATACTGGAGAATGAATGAATCTATGTGATTAAAGCATCTACCCATCCATTGATGTATCTAATTGTGCAACAGAACAGTGACAGTATTTTTGGTAGGCAATTTGGGATCCTTATTAGATTATTAAGTTATTCTTATTAATTTTCACATTGATTAATGTTAATAATAAGATGAACCTCCTCAGTAAGATTAAGAATCTTTCACATTTCAACTTTGAATTCTAGAAAATTACCACTTTTTCTTTAGAAAGTGTTAGTTGAAATGAATTAAACTATTGTAGAAAGAAAGGGGGGAGACTAAATATGCATGGTTGAAAAATGGATGTTGGTTACTTTGAGGTTAATGGCTCATAGAGCAATGTTATGTAGAGTGTGAGAGGACAATGGAAAAACTCATCAATATTTTTTCATATCGATTTTTTGTTCCACTGTTGAAAATGAGTGGCAGTGGGTGTAGAGACTAAAGCATTTATCTGAAACTGTTAGATCGATAAAAGGACATGCTTAGATCTACTTTTCTGCTATTTCTTCCTTTGGTCTGAAGATGACTGTGGCAGCTATCACCCTTCACTCTTCCTTTAACCCTTCTCCTTCTAATGGGAGAGGAAAAGAAGAAAAAAATATGTAGCTTTGCTTCCCAATACAGAAGGAAATGGAAGTACCTGCTCAGAGTTTCAACAGGCACGAAGGCTTGAAGGTTTCAAGCCTTCATATGAAATGGGTAAATGGGTCTTCTGTGATCAGTCAGGTTCAACGCAAAGGTAAGTAAGTGCCTTTGAAACTGGGGTGCACTTCTGAAAATGTTGGTGTAACCTGGGTGATTTGCAGTCAGCTTGCTTTTTGAATTTCAAACTTGGGTAAGTTGACTGAAGTAAAATGAGCAGGCTAACCTAAGTCTCATGCAAGAGTGTCAGGGAAGTTGCAACTTCTGGTTGAGCTTACAGCACATGCAATTTCCTTTGGGGGGGGAAGCATAGATATTAGCACTGGATGTCATAAATATGTCTAATCCATGCATTCTTTACTTTCTAGCATCCTGAAATTGAAAAACTGGGCAAAAGAGAAAAACAGTTATTGTCTCATACCTTAGGCTCATACCCTAGAGGATACAAAAGATCCAAATATTTATTCCTGCAATATACTTAAAGAGCTGTTTTCCCAGAATCAGTTCCCTTGAAAATCATTAAGGACTCATCAGTAACATGTCAGGTGTGGCTGCTCAGCTTGCAGAGAGTTTACTTCAGCAGAGCACACATTATGTTTCCACGGTCCATTTAAAGTTTAAGGTCAATATTTAATACATTTTTCAACTCAGGGGAGTCAGCTGCTTGATTTTGGGAATCCTACCTCTCTCACAGGACCTGCCAAGATAGCCTGTTCCGGAACAATCGCAGACATATCTGTTCCACCCATCCCTGCACATGCCATTGTTTTTGCAAGGGTTGCTAAGGCACGGTTTTGCTGTTTCCCTTGAGCAGGAGGGCTTCACTCCAGCAGTACTTTGAACTTCAGCCATTTGCCGGATATCTTTGCTCTGGCCATCGATGAACAAATCTCTGATGCAGCCCACATAGCCATAGTTGAGCAGGGCAGTCCACACCTCGGTGGGGAAGACGAGGCCGGCTTTGTTTTCTGGCAAGCCCCCCAGGTACAGCTCATCATCCAGGTCCAGAATCTCACTCTCGCCAGGAGCAGTGTAGGGTGTGCGAAGTGTGTTGACAGAAATGGTACCTGTTGCAAAGATGAGACACACAGATCTTTACATCATGTTCTAAATACCACCCTTTCTCTCTTTCATCTGATTAAGAGTGAACTCCTTGAGGGCACATTTTTATTTTTATTCCTGGTGTCATGTACTTCTCAGTGGAATACACAGAAACCCATGGAATTAAGTGACTTTAGAAATAATGCAGACTGTAATAAAATGCTTCTTCAGGCATGCCTTGTGTTATTGAATCCTGCTTTATTGCATGTCACAGATGTTGTATATTTCACAAAATAAAGGCAAGACCCTACACCAGCAAAAAGATTATGGCTCCCTTTATTGTGATACTCACTTTATTGTGGTGGTCCGAAACCAAATCCATAATATCTCTGAGGTGTGCCTGCATTTGACTTGGGGTATAAAATTCAAAGTACACAGCAAACAAAGAGTGTGTGTCAGCCTCTAACAGTTTAGCCATGGAAGCATGGAAAGAAGGAAGGAAGGAAAAAAGGAAAGAAGGAGGGAAGGAAGGAAGGAAGGAAGGAAGGAAGGAAGGAAGGAAGGAAGGAAGGAAGGAAGGAGGGAAGGAGAAATTGGCATTTTATATCATTCTCTAATAGTCAAAAAGAAAGAGAAAGGAGAAACTGACATTCTATACCACTCTGGAACAAAGTCAGGCAGACTGAATTGATTGTGTTTATATAGTACAATAATTTGACAGATTATTTATGTTTAAACCTAACATCATCACTCTTAGCCATATGAATCTACCAATGAACTGTTAAGGTCTCAGTTTACTCATTCCTAATATGGGCATAACAATATGACCTACCTCATATGGTTGCTCTGAGTATTAAGCAAAATAATGCTAGTAAATATCCAGTTTATAATAAGCACTGAATAAGTCTGTGTGCCATAATTAATCATAAGAACTGAGTCAAATTTGCTGTCTACTTTTTTAAAAACCAAACTAGCTACTCATCTGAATGGATAAGTTTCTTTCCCCTCACTACAAATATAAGAGGAAAAATAATTTCATTAGTTTATAAATTTATAGGAACCCTGGCCCTAAGCCTAAAATGAAGAGTAGACATTCACATGGGATTAATTGAGGATCACAGAAAATACAATTGTGGAATCCATTAAAAGAAGAAAAAAATGAAAGACAGAAGTCAGATTTCATCAAAACTCCCACCCTGCACCACTAGATTACTCAAAATCTACCCATATTCTATTTCCAGGAAGATTATTGTAAAGATGCAAATATGATACCAGACAAGGACACCGTGCTGACCCATTACTAGATTATCTTAGATTTATCTTTCAAGTCCAGATCATAAAACAGAACAGCAGGGACCTAAAGAGAGAAAGTGGATTAGAAAACATCTGATGTGATGCCAGCCACCGACACAGAGCCTCAGGGTTTAAGGGCAGACACACAGGAGAGGCCTGAAGACAAGGCAGGTACAGCAGCAGCAACAGGCAAGGAAAGTGTAGTGTGGGTAGGAAAATGCATTCCAGGTGTTTCATGGAATACCTAAGACCTGCCCCAAATGAAAATATGGCCTGTGATGAATGTGAACCTGCATCTAAGTAAGGACACAGGGCTGCCAGTCTCGGTATTAGGCCCAGGAGCACCCCAAATCCCTGTAGAAGGGGCACTCCTCCATGTAGGAAGGATAATGGTATCTGTGTTTGCGAGGGAGAAGGGCATGGAGCCGCTGACAGAGACTGTGCAGGTGGTCAGGCCCTTAAGAAGACATTTGTCTCTCTAGACTTGCACAGCAAGGATTAAAGAAAGCTCCTCGGGGAGAAACACTCAAAGGTATTGCTATTTTCACCTTCCAAAGAAGGGAGTGTAATGGGTATTTCAGAAGGAGGCAGGAAAGAGGGAGAACGACAAAGTGCTCATTTTCACTGTTCACATCTGTGCAAGCATCTAGAGGGAAACTCATTTTGCAGCATAGATATAGCATAAGACCCTACGTAGAAAAAGATAAAGCATTTCATTTGGAGGAGGTAAAATATATAATTTTGAAAGGCAATGGTGAGACTTTTGTAAATAGAATTTCATTATGTGTATTTTTAACTGTCCAAAATAAAAAGTGGGTTAACAACTCATACCCCTTGTCTGCAGCAGTTCATGTTAAGTTAGAAAATGATGAAACAGGGTAAATGTAAATGACAAAAGAAAAGGTGGACATTAAAAAAAACCCATATCATATGTGGTAAGCAAAGAGCTGTATGCAATGAAAACAGTGACTAGTGTTTTTAAGTTAAACATGCACCACCCCTGTTTTCCAATTAGTTCAAGACGGTTTGCTGGACATGACTGTCTAATATTCAGAGAGAGAGAGTTGCTAAAAGACACAGAGCAAGTGAACAATAACAAAGTTTTACAAGACTGGGAATATGTTTTGAAAAATATGCAACTTTTCCCATATACGTTTTTTATTCATGGATAAGCTTGCTTCAGCTCAGGGAACAAAAACAAAAACCACTTGGAAAACTATTGTTCTTATTCATGAGTTCTAAGTCTGTCAGTAGGAGGATGCTTGAGGAATTCTTCAAATGAGGGAATTCACTGGCTGGCATAACACCCACTCTCCCTGACTCCTCTGAATAACCCATAGCTCAGCACACTATGCAGTTTCCATATTCAATGTATCTACACTCTGGGGGCAAAGTGCTGCCAGGTGCATCAGACAATCATCCACGAACAGTCTGTGTGATGGTGAGAATGGAGTGACTGGTCTTTGGTTTTTATTATAGTGTCTGAGGGCCTGTTTTGAACAAAGTATTGCAAGAAGTTCAGATACGCTTTCATCAACGTACTTGTTGTGGCCAGAGGAAGATATTTACTGTAACTTTCTGATTAGATGAGAGTTTTTGGACCAAAACACCTAAAGTTAATCCACAGTTTTCCAATAGTTCACATATGGCCCACTGCACACACACACAAACTTACGTACACAGATACACACCCAGACACACATTTTAATAGAAAAATATTTAACTCTACTACCTCAGAGGCAACCTGATATTTTCTCTTTATTATATAATTTTATTAATACAAATGCTAGACATGACCTACCAAATTCACTTCAGGACCAATTAACAGGTTGTAAAAACACTGACTGAGAGGTCACTATCATAAGGATAAGGATGATTTCCCTATAGCTCCTTGTTATCCCTTAGAAGAAGCAATGGAAGATGGGAAAAAAAGCAAAAGGGTTATAATACAACTTCAACCCAAATATGACCCAAGGGGAACTCAAGCTTTAATTTAGTCCTGGATTTAAGGTAAGGAGTCACATCCAGCATATGCATGTATCATTCACTGGAATATTCTACACACAAACGTAATAGAATAAAACAACTATAACTGAAAATCAACTATTTTCTCCATATGCTTTGCCAATCCATATGTACTTATATTTTAAAAGGAAATCTTTGTAGAGATTTCCTGGCAAAGAAAGGGAAAGTGTACTACTAATTTAAATAAAAATAGAAACAATTATTTTATATTCTGAAGATTCACAGAATAACAACTTTTTGAAATAACAATTAAATTTTACTACTGAGTCAGATATATATTAATATTTTAACCCATACATATGAAAATCTGAAATACACACATTTCTGATAGGGGATTTGAATCCTAAATTCCTTAATGACTTTATTATTGAAAAGAATCAAAGAATATTTTCACCTAAGCTTAAGATTCATCACAGAATCACTTAATTCATTTGAACCAATTTAACACACAAACATGAGCAATGTGCAACTTCAATATTAAGGTTCCAAGCACCTTTTTACTATAATTGAGTTATAAAGACAGTGGTTAAAAAGAAAACATAAAATGAATATTTAAACCTTATTCATCAACAATACAAGAAAATTGAGTAGTTGTCACAGCTGTATATATCAATGGAAAATGAGAATTTCCCAAAGGCTGAGGTATGAAGATATATAAATAAATTTTTAAGAGGAAACAAAATTCTGGGTATATTACACTACTTTTTCTAGTAGCTACAAATATTCTTATGTTATCTTTAGAACCGCTTGAATATTTCATATATTCTACTTTCTTCCCCTATAAATTATATTTGAAGTTTCTGGTAAATTAAACATTTCATGTAAACACTGTTATATTTTGAGCTGTTAAATTTTGTAGAGGATAGTCATGTTAGGGGAGTTATTTGGATCAGTGCTTTATGCTTCATTATTTAAGAATATAAAGTACCCTGCTGTGTTATTTTACTTTTAAACAAATAAAATGTCAGCTAAAACCAAACATATTTGTGTACATGAGTTTTATAATATTAATGTAGAAATAACACTAACATATTAACATTTAAACTTGGTTGTTTTCATGATATATGCAAAAGGTAAAACCAAGGTGATAAACAAACAGGAAAATACAGAGTATGGCAAAACTAGGATTGCAGTTGTTCATTGGAAAATAATACAATGATTAATAAATAATAATACAAGAATAAACTGTTTCATGTACTCACAACTGTAAGACTATTTTCCCCTACCCTGTATTTAAGAATATTTATAAGCATAAATAATAAAGTCACATTTTATGTAACAGTATACATATAAGGGGACAAACTTGAAAACTGTTCATTATAAAAGTAAAATTAACTTCACAATTTGATCTGGTATTTATATCCTGTTAGTCTCTATTCCTCTTCTTTTTTCCCATCCAACTTTTCTTGGCTACTCCACATCGAGAAGATAAGCTTACCCGGTGAAGAGAAACATGAAGTGAAGGTGAGATTTAAAATAAGTCAATTTGGTTTCAAGTTTTAAATTACTATGAAAGTTTAAATGACTGGGAAGTAAGGAGGTAGAAAATAGTGCTCCATAATGGGAAATGCTTTTGCCTGGCCAGAGGAAACCGATTTTCATGCTCTAGCTTTGCAACTAACTAGCTAGCCAGTTTAGCCAAATGATAGACTCATTTGGCCTCAATGTGGCTCTTAATGCAAAATAAAAGAATTGACTGGATGGTCACTATCGTTCTTTTTTTAATACAATTTTTGAAGTTACTACTTGAAATAATTTTATCTATCTATAATCCTGATTCCCCTCTCATTGCAGAAGAGAATCAGATCTTGCAAATATAAAAATTTACTTTCAAAATTCATATTCTATTATGTGGTATAATGCAAAATATATAATCATTCCCATAATATAGATAGAGCAAAAATAATAATAACTAACAATGGAAGTTTTGGAGTAATGGGATTATGAATGGGTAATTCCTTCCTTCCTTCTTTCCTTCCTTCCTTTCTTCCTTCCTTCCTTCCTTCCAATTTTCTTTTTTTAAAAAAAGAACTTGTCATACATTAGTTTTATAATAGTGACTAAAATAAACTTCATTTGAAAACTAAACAAAATACAGTCTAAATATTATTTTCTACTTATTAATATATGTTTTCTGTTTATTTTGGTTCACCCATGATTCAGAAACTTGGGGAATTAAAGTAATATATGAGAACTAAATTTTCGAATGAAATGTAAAAGTTTAAGAAAGACTGATAGGAAAAGAGAACCCTACACACTAGAGATGAGTATATATTTAAATAGTTGGTTAGCAAAATAACCTGCCATAATCTTCCAAAATTACAATGCAAATAATCCAGTGATGCCAGTTCTCAGAATCTATGCTACAAAATTCTGACCAGATGCATAAAGATATAATGGATGACTTCCTTTATAAATTAGTTTAAAACCATACAATATTTTAAAAAGTTGAAAAAGTTAAATGCCCATTAATAGAAAAATAATGAAGTAAATATGCATTGATATGTTTAATCTAAGGGATTATACAATGTCTCTACAAAAAGTGGCACTGAAAAAGTTCTTAGTAGGTTTTTCAAGTCACCCAATAATTGTAGAAAAATGATCTGATTTATGTTAAAAAGAAGCTCTACACTTATTTTATGTGCATCAATATATTTATAGATATATTGATGCATAGGAAAATACCTGAGAATTTTTTAACACCAAATTATTTTAGTGGTTACCTGTGCAGGAGGCAGTGAATTGGTGAGGGAAATGTGTGGCAAATGAAAACATTTTACTTATGCACTTTTTGAATGGCCTAAACATTTTCATCACCTGCATGCACTATGTTACATGTATGCCATGTATTAAGCACATGCACATATACACAGACACATACATACTCACAGCAACATATACATACATATGAATTTTAAAAATAGACTTCTCTGAATAAAATTACATGTGCAGATAACAAGTTAATAAAATGATCACACACAATGGTCAGAAATTATAAATATCAATCAAGTTTCATACTTTGTAGCAATTAAAATATTATTTTGCAGAAGTTCCACAGATTGCCACTGCACAGAGCAGGTCACTGTGGCTGGGGGATGTCAAATAACTGCCCAGTTCCTGAGGGCACACCTGACACACCGGATACCATAGGCCAGGCTGCCCCCGAGCCTGGTAGGCCCAGAAAGGACCTTGGGTAGATTTAGAGAGCAAGTTTCCATCTCTCAGGCTTTGACTGACACTTACCAAGCCCACAAAATCTATGTATAAAGTAAGAATGCCAAGTGATAAAATCTCTGGAAGAAATTAACTACCACAGGATATGGAATGTTTCCTATGTAACTCTGCCATTATGAGATGCCAATTTATGACCCAATGCTTAGTTATGCATTTATGAAGGCAAATTAAATTATTACGGGGCCTGAATACTCATATCCATATAACTGATCTGTTTTGTCACTCAACTGCAAACAGACTTACAATGAGAGCTAAAACTTTGTCAAAAGAGTGGAGAACAGGATTTCTGAACAGGGAAAGTACAAGAGGTAAGGCAATATGTATACTAGCATGCTCTGACACCCTCCCTCATTTTAATCATGATGACCTGTCTTCTAGCTCTACCGTGGGGTAAAGTAGTCAAGTCCCCTGGGTAGTTCTTAGATGAATAGTGTCAATATTTGTCTCTGTGACTTTTTTTCTATCAGTAAGTTAATATATTGAGACCCACAAGCCTGGAAGCTTCATTAAGTTGCCTCTGCAAAGCTCTGCTTTGAATCTCAGATGCTGTTCTCATAGCTCCCAGAGAATAAATGTTGTTACTTAGATATTTTTGAACAAAAAAAAATGTATGACATCATGAAACAAATAGCCTAAAGGATTATGATGATACTGTAATTGCACCTGTATAAAATACATGTACCTGTTTACAAAGATTGGATAAAAGTGTAAAACTGAAAATGTTTTGAGCAGTGAAGACAATAGATAACTTTTTCCTTTTTAAGTATTATCAGAATAAATACATAAGTATAAGCATGAATTAATAAAATTTTAATATGATAATTTCATGCAAAGTTGATTCCATCTAGTCATCAGAACAGTCAGATAATTGATAAATTATTGATAAGTTATTTCAGGCCTCCCATTGATGGGGAGTGGTTTATGGACATGGATGCAAAATCGAGTATTATAAATTTACTTAAAATGACTTCAATGTATACAACATGCTACTAGGTAGAGGCATGGGAGAAATGATTATATAGCCAGAGGGCAAGTTCAAATCAAGATCTAAACAGAGAAATAGTCTAATGGTTGTTCAAGTAGAAACGTCCAAGTGTGGTGATTCATAAATGCTATACATAGAAATCAGTGCTGGTAATAGATAGCTGGAAAGTGCTGTTCACATCAAATAGTGATTACTGTAAACCTCTAATTATGTGCTCTGGAGAGAGCCTTGTGCCTTTCCCACTGTAATTTCTAGTTCTTAAACTGGAACTCTATGACTTCAATTCAAATCTCAATGGCTTCTTAGCTGTTAAATGCAGGCTTACCCATGAACAACCACTATTACAATCTGCTGTACCCTGCTGTATACTAGCAGATTTTGACAAGAATAATGACTTTTCTCTTTGATTCCAATATGTAATGGTGGTTTACCAAAAATAAAAAATGCATAGCAGTTGGCTATGAAAATACTTGAGAGGATACCCTTGACTGAGCCAAAGAGCTTAACACAAATTTAAACAATATCAAAGCCCTAGAAAACAGTCATTAACCTCATCCTAATTTTAACACAATTCACACTTTAGCTAAATACCTGGGCAGTGGTTTCATGTTGAGTTTGGGAACAACATGGAAGGAAAGGGTAACCCTGGAAAGGGAGGAGGAGTTGTTAACTCCTGCAAAGTTCGCAGAGGAAAGAGCCTCTTCAATCATATTTGTTAACTCAGTAACTTAGGGCTTTTGCTCTAAGTAGCTAAGCTACCCTGGGAGGACATCCACTTTTTGCAATACTCAAGCCACACACTCTGATCCACAAAATCATGCCTGGACTTTGTATGGTCCCTCCTTCCCCAATTTAGTGTAAGATCTGAAAATGCCATCCATGGCTCAGCCCACTTGGCCTCCCTTGTCACTTGTCATAGACTAAGCAGGCAATGAGAGAAGCTACATTGCACTGAGAGAATAGCTGTGTAAACAGTATCAGCCAAGGTGTGGCAATTAAAGTGCTCTTCTCTCTCCCATGTCTCAGAATAGAAGCAGGGACACATAACCCAGTACAATTAATGTTTTGAAAATGAGTTCCACAAAAGTATTCAGATGAAGGCAATATTTCTCACCAAACAAGGGGCTCATATCCCAATCTTTTATTGAATAAAGGACTGAAGAGCAAACCATCAGAAAGACGGGCACTTTGGTGGCTATCTTCCTTGTCACTAACACGCTTACTGTGGCTGTATATCCCAGTTCCCAAAATGGTGTGAACGCCTTCCCTCATGATTAATTTTCTTTCTACATACATGTTTGCAAAATGGCATGGGAATCTCATGAATAAGCAAGATTAGCAGCTCTGTTCTCATAAAAGCTTGCCATTTTTGTGCCAAGCTCACGAGTGTTCTCTGATAAATGTTTAACTTCCTCCCTGCATTTTTTTGTGGGGAGAAAGAGGTTCTGGGCTTGGAGGATGGTATCGTACCCTTAAGAAGGACATGACCTGTTAGCCTACGGTTTAGTATGCAACTGCTTTCAGGAAGTAGTATAATTCCTTTAAATTTACATTTACAATAAAAGAATGCAATTATTCTTCAAATGTAAGGATGATGCTACTATTTTAAATTACTAGAGATGGGTTGGTTCTGAGCCATTAACATGTTTTTTCCTTTTATTTTATCTTATAACAAATATTTATTGAGCAACTTCTATTGCACAAGAAAGTACTGGGGCATGTGGATTTAAACATAAGCAAGACATTAACTCTCATACATGGGTTTCCATGATAAACTCTTTGGAAAATATTTTAAAAATCAGTCTGCCTACCAAATACAGTTTTAGCCTTATCTCCAACCAACATATCCAAAATTATTGGCATCAAATTAATGGTCGTGGCTCTCATTTCTACTCACTTTAGTATGTTCAATAGCAGAAAGAACAGCTCTTAGGTCTGGGCACCCTCCACTTTAATAACAGAAAAAAGTGTGGCTCATTAGACATTTTTAAATATACTAAGGAGAATCCCAGGCAAATCAGCAGATGTGACCTTCATCATTCATGAGTCAGAAAGCATCACACACTACCCTCTTGTCATGGTGGTGTTACTTACCCACTTTATATAACTGAATACAACTCATGTGAAAAGGGAGTATTCTTTGAAATTCTATGTTCCTAGTTTTAACTGAGCTATATAAATTCTAGTATTCTACCAGCCTAAATCAAAAATATCCTTTAAATAAAATCAAACCGAGTATAGTTATTCATTCAATCTTTAAAAGGCTACTTTATACCAAACCAATGTAGTATATAAATATAGAACTTAATTAAAATACTATATATAAAATATTAACAGCTGCAGTTATTAAAATTACATTAAACTCCCTTGAGCTTGGCTGACATAATACGAGCTCTCTCTTTTTTTTAAATTTACTAAAAGGCAGAGCTTGGTTTAGTGTATAAGTTATGGTTTTTATATTGTTTGTTCCAAGTTACTAATCTGAAACTGTAATCACATAAAATTACTCTGCCATGAAAACTCCACCAAGCATCGCAACTTAATTTTCCCATTGGATTCCAACAAAAATATCATGTTTAATTTTTTTTCTTTCATAACATTCTTTTAAGGCATGTATTTTCTCTTCCCATCCAGCATTGAACTTTGTAAATTAAAGCAGATATTGCTTGCTTTGACCTTTTCTAATGAGGATTTCATAAGGACAGCTAATAAATTATTGGTAATTTGAATGTTAAAGAACTTGGACAGAAAAAGTAGATTTTATTCTGCTTGCAGATTAAGGTATTTATCTAATCTTAATTGTAATAGGTCATCCGAAGGACTTGGGGACACTAATTAGATTATATTGTCACCTAAGACCAGAAAGTCAGATGGTTACTAGCTTAGTGCGGTGATCACTTTGTAAAGTATGTAAATTTAAATCACCATGTTGTACAACTGAAAGTAATATAATATTGTATATCAATTATAATATAAAAATGAAATAAATATCCAGGCATAAGTCATCACTATCAAATACATAATGGGTTGTTTTATATTTATTTTTACATTCTTTTACACTTCTTAAAATTTTGACATTAACCATGTATTTCTTCATAAAATTACAAAATACCTTATTTCGAGGTGAATGAAATGCAACTGTTCTGAAGTGTGAAATTTTTTACCTTTCTGATCTTTTAAAAGATGTGCACCTAATCCGATCAGTTATGATTTATTTAGATTGTAATAAAGTCTGACTAAAACATACATACTCTCATAAATCAGTTCAAACTTTATTCTAGATGCACTTTAAGTCAAATTCTAATGTCCACAACTTAGTATTACAAAACCCATGTTCCCATCCTCTTTTTATGTTGTCTGTTTACAAAGCTCCTACATAGCAAATTATCTTCTAACTCCAGTAGAAACAGACTGTGGGGAGTCAAAGGGTGCCCCACCATTGCTGCTTCTGCATTCCCATCAGTGCACTCTTCTCAGCTACAATCAGGCAAACAAAGAGGAATCCCGTCCCTCATGGGGTCAGCATAGTGCAGCAGACAAAAAATATATACATATATTTTGCTGGCTACTCTCAATCATCTAAGACACTGGAGAAAATATCATAGCATAAATTGCATAGATGCTAACTAACCATTCCCATGGACTTCTTAGGGAGGTGGAAGAACACCAATGTTTCCAGGGAGTGAGGAATCAGAAACAGAGTGTCTGAGATACTTGGGGATCAAGGCAATGGGTTCTGACCTTCCTTCAATGCTCTTCCTTCCCCCCGCCAGCTCCCTCCTAATTTTCATACATTTGATTTCTTTATTGGGGAAAAAGATATTTCTAAGAAGGTAAACACAATCTTCTTGCATGATAAACAGGAAAACAAGGCATAAGTAATCGTGAAATTAGGAACGTTTCTGTTGCAGGGAAATGAACAAGTGCTAAGGGAGCCTATGAAAAGGGTGTGAGAAGGAAGGGCTAGTCCCAGGACTTCAGCAGGGCCATTATCAAATAGGGTCCCAATTACAGATTACTAGGTCTGAAAGAAGCATTAAGAGTCATCAGGTCAGTGGTCCCCAAATTTGGCTGATCATCAAGTCCCCTGGAAAACTTTAAAAAAATATGGAATCCTAGGCCCCCTTGCCATCGATCCTACTTCACTGGGTTGGAATCATCCAGTGAAACTGGGTCCTTCTCAGTATATTTTATACAGTAAGAAATTCAGCCCCCGTCCCTTCCCGCCCCCACCAATGCCTTGGCCAAGTTTCTACTGCTATTTAGTGGTAAAAATCCAGAGTGGATGGTAGAGTATATATGCAAATGAGATAGTTGGGGAGGGATAGGAAGAGAGTAGCCAGGTCTAAATTCAGTTTGTCTTTTGTTATAAAAACATAATTTGATTTGTAAGTGAGAGACCCAATCAGAGTGTGGGAGCAGAAAGTGAAGAAAGTTTTTTTAAAAGTAATATATAGTCATATACACAAAAGCAAATTGCCTCTTCCCTCCATCCCCTCTCTCATCTTTCACAAACGCTGTGATTTTTACCCCTCAATCCTAGTGATGCTCATATTCCTATACCCCTCAGTCCATTCCAAAATTTCAAAGTAAAGTAATGTTATTCCTTTAGGCCTTCCCTCCAAGTCCCTCCTTTCCCTGCCACATACACACACCTTCAGAGAAAAGGTTCAGCAAAAAGAAACCAGAAGAGCTGATCCCTGTGGGTGGAATTCCACACAGCTTCCACTAGGAAGGAAAGCTATTTGGAAGGCAGCAATTTTGCCAGGGTCCTAGAAACCCAGCTGTATTGATTAAAGTGTTTTGGATACCCGAGCCACAACTTAGATAAAAAGTGTGCTATGTTAAACTAAGGATCCTTTTGTGTGGATCATTTTGTATTTTCATATTTTATATTTGTAATTTCAGGTACCTCCAAACATCCAATAATATAATAGATAATTGGTAATGCCAGAACACTAAATTTTGTCATTGTAAATTTAAGATAAAATTTCTTGCAAGATTTGGCACTTGATTATCCAATAAATATTCATTTAAGAAGCCATTTAAGCATTTGGAGTTTGATGCCCAACTATGATGATTAATTAAAAGATAATTTCCCTTACCCTAGAGACAGAAATGTAAAAAGTCTTAAATATGTCTTGGTTTTAATGCCTTAGGAATGGAGGAGGGTGGAGGGAGTGTTCCAGCAAAGAGCATGGGAAAGAGATAAATTACCTGACCGGCCGTCTCTTTGGAAGTCCACATGATACCATTCTCCATCATTCACCTTCTTCTGTAGGGCTCTGATTTTTATTGTACCTGACCCCATGTCTAGGAGGAGGTAGAGGTGGCCATCCAGCATCTCAATAGCAAAGAAGTCAACCTTTATCATCTGTGGGTGCTTGGCATCTTTTTGGTGTCGTGGCTTGCCATGGCTAAATAAGATGAGTCCATTTGGCTCTGTTGTGCGGAAATCAAATGATATGGAGCCTGTTTTCTTTGCATTCCATTTAGGCAAAGAGATGAAAGACTCTGGGGTTTCAAAGGTGATGGGGTCCAAAGTTGCAACATTCTCACATTTAAATGCCACTACTCCATGGATCTTCATCTTAGGGTCTCCTTGCTTGGCAAGTCGAGATAATTCCAGCCTTACATCATTATTTTTGTATACAACCTGTAAGCAGAGGAGAGTAGTGATAAACCAGGCTTATGTTTTGATATTTAGAATCCATGATCAGTCCATGTAATGGCAAGTAGATCATGAAAAAAAGACAATGTTTAGTGCCTTTTGATGTATAAGATGGGTTTTTTTTTCAGTCAAATAAAATTCAAGTATCAATTCATTGAGTAGTAACCATTCCATTCTGATGTCATTTAAATAATTTGTGCATATACACACAAACTGCCTGTAGTGAACTCAAATAATATGAACGAATCTGCAGAGAGATTCTATTTCAAGCATGTGCAGACTTGAACTTATAAAAGCCATTTGCTTTTGTTAGTTGGCTATTATACTTTGCTTATTAAATATAAGTATTGAGGTTTTCCAGTTTTCTCATCACTAAAGTATTTGAAATCAGAAACTTTTGTATAACAGTCCCCCAAAATATAGGATCTCTTCTATGGTCTCTATATCCATGGTAATATACAGGGTGGGGCAAAAGGGTTTTTACAATTGTGAGTACATAAAAGGGAGTTTATTCTTATATTATCAATTATTAATTATTTTATGATTTCCATGCAAACAACTGTAAACCTACTCTTGCCCCATCCTGTATATATTACTTATAAGACAGCCACAAGTTGAGGTAGAAAAACATCCTAAATTTTCTCAGAAAAATCATAAAATACAATTAAGATGCAGAAGTTCTCTCTTGCCCTATCCTACATTGATAGCTATTTGAATAATGTCATGTAACTTGGAACATGGTGTTTACTCTAGATCTACTGAAGCTGTATTACTCGTGTTCCCTTTCACTTTGAATATAAACAGATGTGAAACAAAGCTTGTCCTATACTCTCATCTTCCAAAGCACTTCATCTGAGGTGTGGGTGGCTCTGCCTGCCGTTCCTAACACTCTTTTGTACTCCAAACAGAACACTAGACAAGTCCCCGGCAGGGCTCAGAGTGTCACGCATCTGCTGTCACAGCCCTTTATTGAATTTGCAGCTATTTTGACATAAGGATAGAGATTCATACCCTTTCTCTACAAAATGCATTTATGGATAATTACATTTCCAAAAAAAATGTAGGTTATATTGACATAAGGATAAATTAATTAACTATGTCCAGATAACTATCTAAATTCCTTTAAGAGGGCACTCAAAACTTCACAGCGAGTAACACTTCAGGTTCTAAACTCATTTATTAACTTGTAAAAGTACATTTATATAACAGAAAAAGTAAGCAAGCCTACGTCTAATTAGTGCTGTAAAGTTAACCAGGTCAACACAGTAGTTAATTCTTCCAAACTCAAGGCCAACTGAGTCAAGAGGTAGTGTTGTTACCGAGTTTCCTGATATGATGTGTTGATGGATACTTTAATTTTCAGAGTGATTAAGAGTGCATGCTCTAGGATTGGACTCCCTATGTTCAGATTCCAGAACCAGCATTACTCAGCTGAATGATCTCTAAGTCTTCTTTCTCTCCTTTATAGGGAGATCATACCTTATAGGGTGATTATAATGACTAAAGAAGATAATGCATGTAAATGTAAAAATCTACATAAAGACTATTAATCTAATGTCAGGTACATGGTAAAATTATCAACTTCTTCAAACTACATAATAATAAATATCATCAATCCTTTATTAAGTAGACACAGAAACACTAGTTCTAAATTAATCCATTATAAGGGAACATTTAGAAATTAAGCACACTCACGTAATTAGTACTTCATACTTGATTCGTGCCAAATAAATAAGTCACATATTTCAAATGCTAGTCCTAGTGTTTCTGTTTACCTTTATCTTGAGGAAGGATTACGATAAAGAATAGTATATCCCTTATTCTTTGAACAAATACATATAATGTTTTAACAAGCAACTATTGACAACAAAAGAAGAGAAAATGAACTTAAGCAATAACAAAAAGGAATTAGATTAAATCTTAAGTATACTTCCTTGAGAAAATGAAAGAGCTATAAAGCACTGGGAAAGTCAATTCAGAATTTCCTTTCTTTCAGCATCTTTAGAAGTGGAGAAAATGCTTTCCACATATAATTTCCATCTTTTATAACCTGTCAGCATAATGTTCATTTTCACTTGTGATTTATATTTTAATATTCAGAAATTCTTATGATATAGATATCAGTCAGGAACACGCATTTCCTAATCCAAATGATGAGGAAGAGGATGGCAATCTGTGCTAACACATTGCCTGTGCAACAGAAACACAGCGATGGAATTGGGTATTTCTGACACAAGCACGTGGGTTTAAGGGTGGGTATATTGCCACATGAGTCCCACACCAGCTACCAAAAAGCTGAAAGATGTGGTGTAGGACAAATCTAGGTGGTGATTTCAGTGAGGGAGTAATAATGCCATGAGAGAACCGGGAGCCCTGGTGCTGGGAAGGTCAGGGAGATGGAGAAGAGAAATAGGGATTGCCTCGCTCATATTACACAGAGGCCTTGCTCTCTCCTTCCACCCACCCCGCAAGAAGAAAATTAACCTTCACCATATTCTATGCTTTGTGTAGGCAGGGACCCTGCTCACTACAGTCCAACACCAAGATCAGTGCACCTGACACAGAATGGAACACAATAAACATTTGGTGAGAGTTGAATAAAATTCTTTCTTTAATTTAATCCTGTCCCTGTATCACAGACTATTATTAATAACATTATTTACAAATATAGGTAAAACACAACAGAATGTGGTACTGTGGATCAATATCATAACCTAGCTACTATTTTCAGCCTATTGCTCTGGGAAAATGTAGAAACTCCAGTGGATGTTCAGTTATAAATGGAAAGCTGGCCTATGTATAAAAGAAATTCACCTTCAAACTCATTTTGTAGGGTGTAAATTACTTTTCAGTGAAAACCACCTGAGTTAAAATTCTCCAGAGGTCGAATCATATTCCTAGAAGAACTATCTTGAGGAGAAATACAATGTATTTTTTTCCCCGTCTCATTTTATGTTCTTTGAAAGGCAACTCTAGAAGACAGGAAAGCAATTTTGGATAGACAGGGTGATAGCTCTCAGCTCTACACTATTACTTCATGTGACCCAGATTTCATAATCACCCTGCTTTTCTAAAGTTAGACTTATCTTAAAGTGACCTGAATATACTTCAATTATAATAATAAGGAGTCTCCAGTAACCACTCCAAATCTTCTAAAAATTCTCATGTAGGCTCTCTTTTGCTTCTTTTTTACAATGTTTCTCAATCATTTACAACTATCCATCTATCTTTTTTCCTATTTACATCAAAAGTTGTAATTTATTTAATAGTTTCAACTTTCAACAAATTTCTATAATACTCTAACATCTTAACAATTGTGATGATATTAGTGTACATTAACTTGGATCTGTTATAGAATCCAGGTATTTTTTTGAATATTGAGTTTTTGAAAGGTAACTCAAAATGTTAAAATTTCATGAGCTTTTATCATAATCCCAAAGGAATAGAAATATACATAAAAGAGGACTGAGGTTTTTTTGCCATTTGCTGTTTGTTGTTTTTTGGGGGCTGGGGGTTATTTTGGTTTAACTGCCATATAATTTTCACACACTGCTACATGAACTTCCCCCTCTACTCTAACATTGGTCAGAATTTTAGAAATGTCCCTCACACTTAAATGTGGAAGAATAGAAGTAATACATTTGTGCTTTAGGCTTGAAATATGAAATAGTCAGTTACTGAGTATTTAATTTGATCTTGATAACAACCCTCAAAAGTCTTGACATATATACAGGCTGAAGAATAGAAGTTTGAGAGTCTGGATATAGACTTAGTTTAATCACAAAGTGATTACCTACATCAAGTTGCCGAACCGCACTGCACTATGTCTCAGTTTCTTAATTGCTAAAGCAGACATCTAAAAGGGAAAGGCGGCTCACGTCCATCAGTCCTAGAGCTTCCCCCCCCCCACCCCCCAGTCTATGTAATTTAGGGCAGAGGTAAAAGATGCCTCTTGTTCCCTTTCTTTTTCTGTACTTTTTCCAGTTGAAGTTTTGATGTCAGGGTATTGTTCTCTCTTCTGAGACATATTGAAATACTAATCCATTAGTAGAGAATGTTCACTACACCTGTAGGTACACGGACATGCCTCAAGGACTATATCTACCTGAGGTTTGTACAGATGGTGTTGACTGGAAGCTGGTAGATAAGGCTCTTCCCATAGGAAGGGAAAGTGTGTGAAATCAGTAGATCAGTAGGAAAACACCTGCCACTCAGGTAGCTTTTTTGGTTGTTATAAACATGTTTCCATTTAGAAATTTCGATGAGGACCTTGACTTAAATAAACTAATTAGCATGCGTTGATTAAGGCTTTTCATACCTTAACTCTGAGAATATGCAGAGTGGTGAACTGAGCAGTGTTAATTGAGTCAAAGATCTATGAAGAGATCTAGACTTTGTTATAATGGCTGACCCTGAGAGAACACAGATGACTCATTTGGATCCGAGTCTTGGTTTCCTCTTCCATTCTTAGGAACAGTAACAAGTGAGGACTAGGACTCTGGTTTTCAAGCGAAATCTCAGAGAGGATTTCAGCTCACCCACTTTCAATCCCATAGCTTTGTACAAGTCCTTCAAACTTGCAGACGCCCAGTTTTATCTGTGAAAAGGAATAATATTATCTACTGCATTATGGTTATTATAAGAAATAAATTATATTTCAATGAAAGTATTAAGAACAGGATCTGCCACAGAGTAAGTGCTCAAGTACATAGTAGCTGGTGTTATACATGCTTTGGTATTTTTAGGAATAACAGTATGAATATTCTTACAGTGAATACAAATATTGTAACAAGGGTAACGGCTAACCTGGCCATAGTAGTTAGCTGGCCGATGTTTTAAAGTAACTGATAGAGCAGCAGAGTCTAGGAGATCAAAGCAGACTGGGGATTCCTTGCACATCCTGATATTTATATTGTAGTTTAAAGTACACAGCAGGCTTTCTCTGCAGGTGAGGTTTCTTAGACAGGAAATACACATGGGAAGTAGGCATCCTCAGAGCTGAGAGGGCTTCTGTGGCATATGGCAATGATGCTACCATCATGACCGCAACAACCAGGGTCAGTGTGGATTTATGAAGCATTTACTTTCTGCCAGTCTCTGTTACAGAAGATTTATATGTATAATGTGTTTACTTCTCAAAAGCATCTTTGAGCATTTTGAGATGCTCAAAAAGCATCTCAAAAGCATGTTGTCCTATTCTATCACTAAATATGTGGGGCCCCCGAGCTCATTGAAAGTCTTGTATCATGACCATGTCTAATACTGTTTGGATATCTAATGATGTTAACCTCAAACTGTGTCTTGGCATCTCGGCAGGAAATTTCACTTGGCTTTTCCATAGCACTTGCTAAATAAGAGATTCACAATCAAATAACTGTTTGCTACCTTGCAGAAGGATGACCTTGTTATCAGTTACATGGATTCCTCTAAAACCAGTATTTTCTTTCCATTTGTCTTCATTAAAATATCTCTAACTGAATAAAATATTCATAGAATTTTTCATGTGCCTCTTAATTAAAGTGTCTCTTCAAGAATGATTTAAGCAGAGGGACTATTTCTCTGTTTGCAACACTATAATGTAGTTTTTCAACAGGTATTTCATTATATATATACATATATGTATATACATACATACATATACACATATACATGCATATATACATTCAGGATACACACACACACACACATACACACACACATGCATACACATGTCCTAAAATTCCATGAGATTTAAAAATTAGCTAATGGGACTACTGTTTTTGTTTTATTGTTTTGCTTGTTATCAATGCATTTAATTCTTCTACTTTATTAAGACATGATGAGAATATTTCAAGTGTCCAAATTTAATTCTTTTTTCTCCTCTCTGTGATCTGTTTGCACACCATCTATTTATAGTAATGTGCTTATTTCAAAACACAACCAAGAGCCAGCCAGTGAGCGAACAGTACAAGGACCACTTCAACAAGTGAGAAATAAATTGAATTTGCTTTGTCATGACCCAGATAAGAAAGAGCTCAAAAATGTATTATAACTTTTATCTCCAACACTAACTTATTTGTTATTTTGAAATTAATTTTCAATCCCCACAATTTCAATTTAACCAGCTAAGTACTTGTTAGGTAAGGTAGTGAAGAAAATATCACTTCATTCTCTCCCCTGTGCACGTGTTCAGTACTACAGAAGAACATGGGTCCCTGAAAATAGACCAGTTTAATTTCTCTTAATAATTTGCTATTGGTATATAGAAGATATGTCTGAAAAAAACCCAACCATTGTTAATGTAGTAACAATAGGTTCCATGACATTGATGTAACCTGGCAGCCAAGGACAGTGGACTGGGATAAGCATGAGTGAACAATGACAACTTCACTGTACTAGTCAGTGGGGGTGGTAGATGCATTTGAGTGAGCATGTGTACTATGAGGCTGTGACATTGAAAATGACTGTGTGGGTAGAGCAATGAATCTGCATCAGATTTTGTGTTAAGCTTGAACATTTCTCCATGGAAACTATTTGGATGATTCAGAAGGCTGCAGCTACGGGCAACTGGTGATTGGCAAGCTCATCATGACAACGCACCTGCTCATGCATCACGTCTCATCAGAGTTTTTTGGCAAAACATCAGATTACCCAGGTGACTTAGCTGTCCTACAGCCCAGACTCAGTACCCTGTGACTTCTGTTTTTTTCCCAAACTAAAATCACCTTTGTAAGATTTTATGAGATTCAGGAAAGTACAAGAGGGCAGCTGATGATGATTGGGGGAACTTGTGTTAGGTCCCAAAGTGCCTACTTTGAAGGAGACTGATGCACCATTGTCCTATGTATCCTCTTTAATAAATGCCTCTATTTTTATAGTGCATGGCTGGATACTTTCTGGACAAACCTCACATACTGCTAATGTGTGAACTACATTTGGACACACATAAATAGACACAGTTTATTTATTATCCAATGTACATATATTTATATGAAGTATGTAAAACCTGCTATCATTATGCCCAGAAAAAAAATACACATTAAATTAGAGAGTTCTTGGTTAAGACACATAGATGATCTTACTCATTTTGAATTAAAAAATGTCTTGGTCTAAAATTTGAGCACTTATAGGCTTGGTATACCAAAAAGGAAGGGCTATAGCCAGAAAAAAAAAGATTATTCTATAACTTTAAAAAGTAAAAAATTAAACAGCTTTTCTTCAATGTTCCTGCCACCATGACAACATAAACATACAGAGTAGAGGCAAGTTGGCTACTTCTTTTTAAATCATTGCACTTGCTATTACCCTCCTTCTACCCAAGATCAAGTTTCATATGGAAATTAAACTTTCTTACACTGAGAGCATAGCATAGAGAAAAGGCTAAAATGAAAAGAAATGTTTGTGGAATTTGACTGAGAGACTAATGGGATTTTAGCTTTTCTGAGAATGTCACACCATAGATCTATCATTTGTAATTTCAGTATGTCCACTTGTGGCCAATGTGCATCCAGTTGTAGGGACTGACACTCGGGGTGCTATGGAGAAGAGGTGGCAGACAGGAAGGAAGGCGTAGGAAACGCACAAGAGTGGTACAAAGTATCCTGATACCTCTTTGGAAACAACAGCTAGCATTGCGGGAATCCTATTATAAGAAGAGTTACATAAGGCATTTTGAAAGGTAAGATTTTTTTTTTAGGGGGTTTGGGAGAGAGATGTCTTTTTTTAATCCACAGTTTAATCCAATTTAGAGAGTATGTGCAGATATCATGCAGATAAAATTTTCACCTAAATTACAGCTTTCCCTGTACAAAAAAAAAATGGAATGTAATAACAAACTATAATAGCATCATTCCTCAATAAAGAAAAATGTAACTCACTTAATTTAAAACCAAAAATCAGTTGAAATTTGGGTAGGAAAAATAATATTTTGTCTAAGCAATGTAGATAAAAACATCTTTTTGCTTAATTCCAATTACATATGATCAAATAGCATCCTATCAATAAAAAGAAGTAAAAGCAAAAGACAAAGATCTTGCTTTTGTGTTTTCCTCATTTCATCATCAGTGACCTGACTAAAGTTACTGCGACAACGTTGGATACCATCTGTACAAGTTAGCTATGGAGCTAAAAGGCCCTGCCTGAACAGTTCCATTTAATGAGGCTTTCAGTGGCATATGGGTATGGCAAAAAAACTCTCAACTTCCATTAAGTAGGATTGTTGATTTTCTCACATTAAAGAATCAGTAATTCAGTAATGCTTTGGGGAAAAAAAATTGAAGAAAAATAAACCACTATTGTCGGTAATGTGAAATTTGAGATGCCAGTTTTGTTTTTTTTTTTAAGATGAAAATTAGATCAATCCTCTTATTTTCAGCTGAGGAGAGTGAGGCCCAGACCAGCTAAGGGGCTGTCTCAGTTGGCATCAAGCTCTGATCGTGAACAAGTACCTGGGACTTCTGTGTCCAGGGCCTTCGACTTTGATGAAGTAAATAGAACAATGAACCACCTATACCTTGGATGCAGGATTATGAGAACAATTACAAATGGGCAGTCCTCTTTTCTGCAGTACAGCAGAAAGGGAATTATAACTTAAAGGCAATTCTAACTTTAAAACTGTGTTAGCTTCACAATAAGCTAACACTCAAATATAAAAATAAAAGTCTCGAGGGTAAAAAATCTTGAAGTTATTTCCCCCACTAATGGCATTTAGAAAGACACTGAAAAAGTTAACTAGGAACAATAAACTTGCAATGTTTACTGTTATTTTGCAACTAAGTGATGAAGATATTTTCAGCATCAGTCTTTCAGGCTCTTGCAGAATGTAACACCCCATAAATTAGAGTTTAAAGCTTCTATTCCAAGCAGACAGATGTAAGGGCAATGCATGCCTGTTTTACCCAAAAATGTTTTAATTGTCTGCCACTTTCAATGAGAAAAAAATAGCCAAAATTATTATTTTTAAGGGAACTCATTTTCCTATGAACCAAGAGTGGTATCTTTAAACTGATAATAAAACAGTGGCACCAAATATTATATCTAGATCACCTAACTCATGTTCTTTTGCATCCTTGGCCTCATGACCTCAGAAGCTCCCTTCATTATCTACTATTACAGCATGTGTAGGGGGTGGCTGTTAGTATATAGTATCCCATTTAGTATATGTATGCTCACAAGAATGCATGGAGATGTTATATATAAATAGATACAGATACAGGTACAACACTACTCACTACATATTTGGTCTTTTTCCCACTGACCTGAAACTACATGCCATATGTTTTAGATAAGCCAAAATTTTAACATTTGATTGTGTTTATAACATTGTTTAGGTTAGAAAGTCCTCCCTGAAGAGGGATCTGATAAACATATTTTCATGTAAAATATTACTTAAATTTATGTGTTTGTATGTATAACTTTTTAATCTTTTTGAACATACTTGTTTCTTCTTATAAAGGGGAAATACAAAATAGGTCCCCTTGCCCAAACAGTTATCTATTTGAGCCAGTACAATTTCTGAATAATTCCTCTTTTTTTCCTACTGATTTGTAAGGACAACCCAATATTAAATATTTACATATATAGGTTCTTTTCATGTAAATTCTATTGCTTTATCAATCTGCTTTTTTTCTTGATCTAGTTCTATTTAACTTAATTATCATAGCTTGATAATATGTTCTAATATGTTAGTCCCCTCCTACCAAGCCACTTACATTAACCATTCTAATAATATGTATACATTGTATAATAAAGAGGTTTTTGTCTTCTGCATGGATAAGATAAACATATATAATGGAACTATTGAAGTTGCTCTGATCCAGTTTTCCAAAACGCAGCAAGCCAAAGCTGGTGGTATATTATTCACTCAAATTCACTTAAACAAACTTTTACATAGCGAAAGGAAATTATATCTTGTTTAAAATGACAATTGTGGTTCTGTAGCTCAGGAGTTAGAGCACTGGTATAAAATGACACTCATGTCATTATAATTATGTATGAAGTTATAATCCATAAATGATACAATAATTTTGATTTTAATGCATCAGTGAATCTGGCCTCATGCCAGAGAATTATGTTATTTATTATTTGGAGAAAAGAAAAGAAGTGAATTATCACACTAATTCTTTTCAATAACCACAAGGTTCCATAGGGCTTCTTTCATCAAAATACCGGAAGTGGGTAGCCAGCCAGTGGAAGAGATTTGGAGGACCAGGCAAGCGACTCTCAGCACAGGGGAAACAAAGCACCTCATGACTCCACTTTAATGTAGCTCTCTTCAACAGGCAAGGCCATGTGCCCAAAGACACACAGCTAGTAGTGTGAAACAGTAAGTAGTAAACAAGACAGAATCTGAATGTCTGTCTCCAAAGCCAGGAATAAACTCTTTAATTTCTTGGTTTTCCTTCGATGGGGCTCTTTTTTATGGCAGCTAAGTTTCCTTCAGCAATAAAAACCGAGGACTCTATTAAGCCTCCTTGACCTAAGATTTCAAGTCAGGTTGTCTAATTTGAGATCACTGTACTCAGATTGCATGCATCCCCTTTCTTGTCCCAGCTGCTGGCCTTCCCTTTTCAATGACACCTCCACCTGCCAGCCCTCAAAGGGAACAGGAAACTGACACACAACACAGCCAATGCTCTTGTTGTTAGCATCTGTGATGAAAAGATTTTAGAAAGTAGACTTGTTCCTGAGAAATTGTGTGTAAAAATCTGCTCTGCAATTTCAATATTATTTTTTAAGGCAATGCATTGTATCGCTAGGTTTGCATATATTGCATTCCTAGGTTTGAATTCCTGCTCAGCTACTTAACTAGTTACACTGTCTTGAGCAAGTTCCTTAGCTTCTCAGAAGTAGTTTCCCTCTTTATCAAATGAGATTATTAGTATTTATTTATTTATAAATATATATATATATATATTTTTAAGTGACTTTTTTTTAAATTTATTTTTAGAGAGGGAAGGGAGGGAGAAAGAAAGAGAGAGAGAAACATCAATGTGCGGTTGCTGGAGGCCGTGGCCTGCAACCCAGGCATGTGCCCTGACTGGGAATCGAACCTGCGATGCTTTGGTTTGCAGCCCGCACTCAATCCACTGAGCTATGACAGCCAGGGCCAATTAATATTTATTTTGTAGTATTATTTTAGCACATAATACGCTAAGTGCTTGGTCTTGGACATTGAGTAAAGAGTAGCCATTAGTGTTACTATTATGGTCTTAAGTTTGTAAGATCTTAAATGTTTAAGAGGGGAGTGCTTGTCATTTAAGTAAATTCACAAATAAATATGTGAATACTTCTTTAAAAAGCTAAGAAGCATTCTGTGAAGTAATCACCTCAAATCTTAATGTTTAGAGGAATATTTTCAAAATTTCACAATTATGTTGTCTTCCATGAACTCTACTTTTGAAAGATTCCATCTTCTAAAAATAGCATTATTAAGGGATACTTAGCTTGACCACTTTAAATTTATTAAAGGCATCTAAATGACAAAATGAGATAGCCTGTGTAATCACACTAACTGGACAAAATTAGTCTGCTGCAAATTGTTGTTTTATCAATCTTGTGCTAATAACGGTGGGTATGTAGCCTTTTTTAGGTTTGTTGAAAAATTGAGCATAAATAACTGTTTTTCATTTTTAACTTCAAGGACCCTAAAACATATAAAGACTCCAGATTGGGAACTGTTATTTTTCTCTTATGACCACTAAACACTGGGGTATTTCTTCTTAATGCACTCTTTAATTATTTCCTTTGCAAAGTTCCAAGTGCTTCAAATGTCAGATGTGTTGTGCCTTTTGCCAAGGGTTGCTTAGTTAACTGTTTATTTAATGAATGGGATTTCATGTGCTGCTGAATTTCTCATGGCACACGTTAGGGAATTTTTGGCAGCACTTAGATTGGAGAACTGAAAACATATTGGCTCTACAGAAGCTCAATCAGCTCCTGGGCAGGGAATAGGGCCTTTGCCAAGGGAAATTCACTAAAATAAAAAATACGAAGACCAGCTCCCACACAATCCAAGGAGAATGGACTTTGGTGTGTAGGATAAAAGGGATGCTGGATCCAGGTATGTCAGGTAGCCTATGAATGAATGGAAGGGGTAGAAATGCTTCACAGTCAGTCTCAGGAGAGAAAGAAATGAGATAGATCTTCTTGCTTCAGAGAGGGAGAGTATGCTTAAATTTCTGGATTGTTTGAAAAAGTCAATTAGATGCTAAGGGAAATAAGTGAAGTCTTATGTTAATTTCTCATATTATTTTTCTTATGGAGACCAGTCTAAACCTATGCTATAAGTGATTTAAAGGTATAATATTTATTCACTTCAATTAAGAAATATTGAATAATTATTACTTTTAAATGGCAACAGCAATTACTGAGACTCTAGATCAAATATTCAGATAGCTGTGTTTTTTAAAACAGTGGGGACAGGTACCTAGACATTGTATAAGCACTGTTGACCAGACAGGCTTTCTAGGAAAGCTGGAAACAAGAAAATGTGCTGCAGTATTATCTGGGCTCTGAAAAGTCCCAAATCCACTGAAATATATATACACACAAATGCAGACATACACACACATACTCAGTAGTACTATAAAATGAGGAGAAGATTAGAGAGTTTAAAAAACTTAAACACTATTTGAGAAAATAAGGATGAGAATGTATTTGCAGTGACTCGAGATGAATCACACCAGCCTACTTGTCAACACTATAAGAATATTCAGCCTTGTGTTGCGGGAGGGTCTGTTGCAGTTGCCACTGCCACCGGCTCCTACCCTCAGGTCACCACACTCTGCCAGCCCACGCATAGTCCAGGCCTTTTCCCTTTCTACAGGAACAATTTCTGAGTCAGCCATGCTCACATTTTCTCTAACAGCAGCTTCTTTCTCTACTGACTTACTGAAGCTCCCTGCGTTCGTGGTGACCAGGTTTCTGGCTGGCCGGGGCGGTTCCCTCTCCGTTTGGTGCCAATTTCTTGCTTTACTCAGAAATGAAGAGGGTTGGGCTTCATCAGCATGTAGATGCCGATCCAAGGGGAGGTCATCCATCTCCTGGGTGGCTAAGGAACAGGGGTCCTCTTCAGGTACTTCCACGCTAACTCAGTACTAAACACCCCGATATGCCCCAACAGATAGTCCATTCTGGTTGGCTATTCATACCCACTTACTCTTAATTGCCCTGGTTAGCTGGACATAATGTTAATTATTAAACTGATAACAACAGATACTCCACTTGATCCTAGCCAAAAGGCCAAGAAGCAATTTATATTCATGTGAATTATAATAGCACCACTAAATAACTAACCATTAGGCACTTTCTAGGTGCCCGATGTTTTTTTTAGCTTCATTACATCAACTCTCTTATTTGTCATAACAATCTGATGAAGTAGGCATTTTTATCTCCATACTAAGGCTCAGAGAACTTAATGATCTTGTCCAAATTGCATGACTAATAGATGACGGAGAAGGAATCCAATTCAACGTGTAACTGATCCCAGACCTGCAGATGCAGTTTTTACGATCCCCATCATCCCATGGGCTATGGGCTGACTGATTCCTGTTTACTGAGTCAGCACTGCTCCTGGGCACATTTTCTCAACCTCATCTCAATTTCATCAAGTAAAGGGACACTGTATGCCTTTTCTCTTCCTCCACCAAGTGGCTCATTTGACTAGCTGTGGTTTTCTTAACACTACTGGTAAAAATAATCTCCCTTAGGTTCCATCCCATTCTCTTTCTCTCTCGACTTCAGAATCGTTGCTCTCATGGCTGTCCTGTGCCGCTCTGATTTGGTGTCAGTAGTGCGCTGTGCTCATTCCAATGTTTGGCACTCACCTTGATGCAAAAAACAACCAAGGGGGAGAAAAAATGCTGAAAATTTAGTGATCAAGACAAATAATGTTTTGATGCAGTATTTTTACTTAATGCAAAAAAAGTCCATGATGAATAAAATATTAAAATTTTAAGTAAAGATAGGATCAGTATTACTGACTGTTCCCTTTGCCTCAGGCTCCAATATAGTCAAGTGTAGCATTGAGATATAGTATTTTTCTAGGATTTAAGAGCCCAATTTAATCTATTGGAAACCTATTTACTAGAACAAGTGCCACTAATTAAAAGTAGGTTTTCTTTGGGAAATCATTCAATATTATTAAAATGAGAACACTGTTAAAGTTAAGGTGTACTAGTCATTAATGAAACCACTTGGACCCAAAGGATATTAATACTGACACAGAGTGCTTGCCAGACACTGTTTGATGCACTTGACTCATTTAATCCTGAGGACCACGTGCTGAAGTAGAACAGGCTCATTGCCACAGCAGTCTCTGGGCTCCACTCATCAGACTACAGTGTCTGTGGAGCTGCTCAGTATGGGGACTCTGGTGGAAATGGAGTCCCCAAGTTCACACAGTAAGTGCCAGAACCTAGTTTCAGTGTGGAACCAAGTTTCAGTGTGAAAACAAGGTCTTTGTTCTTAACAACACTTGAAAGCATACTGAGCCCCTCGAAGATGAAATAATCTAGCTTTATCGCCTACCTCAATGTGCTGCCCACTTAGCCCTACAGTGCTGGTAACTAATAAGCATGGACCCAAGAATGAAGATCTTGGCATAGACCTTAGCAGAAACTAGTCAAAATTTCAGGTCATTTGTATATATTATATCCATATGTGTGTATATAATATACATGTTACTTGCCATTGGAATCACTTTGAGAGTCATATTGACTTGAAACTGCAGAAGATCTCCAATATTCACCGATCAATCTAGAGATCAACTTTACAAACTAGACTATCCACTGAGGACATTTTTACAAAATAGTAATGAATAAAGAATAATGAATTCAAGGGCTCACAGGCACTAAAAGGTAATATAATCCTCTACTTCTCGCAGTGTTCTTAAACTAACTGTAACTAGTATTTCTGCATCAATGAGCCAGTATGACCAAGACTATAATTATATGATGAAGGTAGAGCACTATAAAGAATTATAAACAAAAGAATAAAGGATTCATAAGAAAGCCTTTATGTCATATCTAATATATGGATGCTTTCAAGCAATCACTGTGACCAGTTCATGTTATCCATACATGTGGATTTCTGATTACCTGGCTTACTATTAAATTAAAAAACAAACAAACAAAAGCTTTAATGGCCCAACTGTGTAACATTTACTACTGATGTTTTTCTTAGGCTTATAATAAGTCAGTATCAAAGTGGGAATATCTTTGAGGAGGAAGGGAGAGAGAGCAGGGTTGGGTCTTCAGAAAAAAATCTTTCAGAGAGAAAGGAGGGTTAAGACATGGGCTGGAAGCAGAGTATTGAGGGGAAGAATCAAAGGCAAAAATACCTAGAAGTAGAATACCTAGAAGTAGAAGTAGAATGAGAGATCTTTACTCTCCACAAAAGTTGGGCATTTCCACAGCATTCTTAAGTCAGTTTGCACTATTAATTATACAGTGTTGAGATTAATAATCCCATTTAAAATGAAGTTATTCTAAATGTAATATATTCAGTAATCTCTGCTCCTTCCTCCTCATGGTAAGGTATATGATTTTATTTTGAAACCAGTGTTTTCTGTGGCATGGCCACTCTTGTGACTGGATCAGTGAAAGGTGTGTTCTCTAGCACCACAGTCCATGACACACAGGCGTAAACCTTTCTGGACTGGTTAAATAAATGATAATTAAAAAAAAATGTTCTCTCACAAATAATAATAATGTACTTTTCCTGGCAATTCTTCTAAATGAGGACATTAGTAGTAGTGCTCTGACTAATACAAACCAGCAAGGGAAAGGGGAGAACGGGAGGTATAGATAAAAGTGGTTTGGACAGTCACTCAGTTATGATGTTCAGCTGTTTTTGAGCAGGTCACCAATGATCACTTAGCCAATACAGACTCTCTCTGAAAAGCAGGCCTAACCTTAAACTCCAAATCAACAAGTCTGTACTGAATTTTTACAAGTAAAAAATAAGCACTCATTGGTCATAACTTTAGATATAAAGCCAAGGATTGGTTTCTTTTTTTTTTTCAAGATTTCATTTATTTATTTTAGAGAGGGGAAGGGGGAAGGGGAAAGAGGATGGAGAGAAACATCAATGTGCCTCTGGCACGCCACCTACTGGGGACCTGGTCTGCAACCCAGGCATGTGCCCTGACTGGGAATCAAACTGGTGACCCTTTGGTTCACAGACCCATGCTCAATCCACTGAGCCACACTTGCCAGGGCCAGGGATTGGCTTCTTAAAGAATCTTCAAAGAATCCAGCTGATATTAATTTATGTTATCACGGCATAAAATGTTTCCAGTGGTGATGCTTAAAAGCATAGAAGCATAACTCTAAAAATTAATTATATATAATATTTATACATTATATATATTAAATATCTAAAACTAAATATCTAAATGTGAATACACACACACACACACACACACACGGTTTGAAGAAAATTGTACTAGGTCTTCCAAGTCTTGAGAAGCCTAAAAAAAGAAGTAGTAATTATATTCTCATATACAATGGAAATAAAATTTGTTAGAAGTCCATGAAATTTTGTCCTTTGTAATTATAATTCCTAATTGTCACAGGGTATTTCTATCTAGAGAAGTATATCACTTTCCTTGTTGTCTCTTGATTCCCCACCCACTAAATCTATGGCTGAACACGTTTGAGAAACATATACTCCTGCTTAGTTTCAGGTCTGACAAGATTTTTTAAGTCCATAGTGAGATTATAAAATGAGGATTATTTTTGTTTATAAAGTGACATTTTTTAGAGGAAGAAGGAAACATCTAAAAGGATTTGTGCACTTTAACAATTCAGTACAGGTTGGGAGGTGCCCAAGAATCAGAACCAACCACAGAGCAGCAGACAATTCTTCAGGGCAGAGACCCTGCCACACAGGAAGGAGAAGACCATCCAAATGCTTGGGGCAGGGGGTGGGGGGGCACTTAGAACAAGGGGTAAAAACAAAGGGAAAGGAGGCAAAAGGAGTGGCCCTCCTCAGCAGAGCGGAACCTGAAGACGGCACATCAGAATGTGACTTGAGAATGCAGAAGACACTGGTGCTGGCACCACATTCACCTGGGGAATCTGAAACACACTCAGAGAAGTCCTGGCTGTGGAAAGATGCCCTACCAAGGCCTGGGGGTTGAGGTGGTAATGGCAGAAGGCATATATGCTAGTGAAGCCTCGAAGACTCCAGAAGGCTGCAAGAAGTTCTTGGGATTTCCCAGGTGGACCTAGAAATAGCAGGACGACCGAGGGGCCAGAAGAGATCTAGAGCCCAGATGAGGAGCTTTCTGGAATCTTGAACACAAAGGCAACCACAAAGTCCCACAACGTGAGGGGTGCATACTCACACCACATCTAAACAACAACTACATCTCAGTCCATAAAGGACAGCTAGAGACCAGGCTGGATGAGGGGCATTAGAGGGAGGCCAGAAATAATTTCCTGGAAAGCCTTTAAGCAGGAAATCTCTCCCCAAGATCCCGGGAAAGGAGAAAAGAGAAATTCTCCCTGAAGAGGAAGAAAAAACTCTCATCAAGAATTTGAAGTCTGAGTTGACTAAATATTTACCTGAAATACTTTTTAAACTAGAAGAAAATGAATGGTCTAAAATTAGAAAGTTTCTATACCACCTGCTCTCAAAACACCATTAGCAGGAATGGGAAATTAAGAACAAGATTAGTACCAGAATTAATAAATAATTTACATCTTTTTTTTGCATATCTTCTTTAAATTGCATATTTTATATCCTTCCTATCCCACACTTCTACCATGGAAAGGCTGTCTATATGTCTGTAAGGCTTTCTGATGCTTAAAATATAAGGTTGACACCAGGCAGGTGATAAATATGGTACTGGACCAACGTCTGCTGCCAGAAATTCTTTCCACCCCACTTGAGGCAAAAAATATATAATTATACTATTTTCTTTTAAAAATGTTCAGGTCTTTCTTGTCTGGACTGGCTTTTTCTGTTTTTGTAAATCTATCTCTTACTGTGTTCTCTCATAAAAATAGACTTATTTAGTCTCATGAGGATGACATTGCAATCTCATTGTTAATGTTAACAATAACAGCTGCTGCTGATCAATGTCCAGTATGTGCCAGTGGGCATGCATTGCCGGGTTTATCATTGATGCTTACATCAGTTCTCCAAGGAAGGTGTTTTATGCGTCTCTATTTTCAGCTATGGCAAACAAAGCTCAGGCAGTTTAAGTCACTTTCCTAAAGTCACACAGCTGGTGAAAGCTCACTCCATTGTGTTACATGAAATCCCGACACAGGAGTTCCAACAGACGAACGGGCCCTGGTGACCTCTGAGGAACAGAGAGGTCTATGAGAAGTATGTTTTCCTATTCCACACTCATCTTCAGGGTTATTCATTTTCTCAGTAGGTGGAAATTATTAGATATTAGAATAAATGATTTTCAAAATACTAAGACATTTTAGTTCTAGTTTCAGCTCCACCACTAATTGTGTGAATTTGGGTTTTCAGTTTTTACATCTGATCGTTGGGAGTAAAAACTGCTGTCATTCACTCTCAGTATAACAGTATTTTTAGCCTGATATATAAAATAAATCATGGATATATTTTGATTTATTTTCATTGATATAAGCTTGATTATGTAAAAGCATTTTTATGGTGAATCTAAAATGTAGTGTTATACCCATATCTAAAATTTTTGTCGGATCTGAGGGTGATTGGGGAGAAAATTTCAGAATGTGGACTTCATGTTGGGGCTGTGTCAGGGGCGGGGTCAGGGACTGAAGACACCACAATAAACAGAGGTCCAGCCCCTGGCCTTGGGGAGCTCACAGACTGAGGGAGGGAGTCGGGAACATACACGGCTGATAGATGCAAAAAGGGAAGAGTGGATAGAAACAAAAATAATGCTCCAAATCAAAAGTTGACACATGGATCTCTGCCTCCTGAGTCTCAAAATAAGTCTCAAAATAAGTCTGAATGGAAAATGTCTCACCCACAGTTGTGCAGTGATGGCAATTTTTAACTGGTTTGTGAGAAATATAAACATCCTGTAAGGTATGTTTGCATCGAGAGGCTCACAAATATGACATGATTTTAGTCCATATTACAAGCAAGTAAAGATTGGGAATCAAACAGCTGCTCATTAGAGCTAGATCCCCAAAATGATGTAAAACTAAGTAGTTTCTAAAATATAATGGAGAATTTAGCTTTTCTTGATATTTTAGTTTCTTATCTGAACAGTAGCTACCATTAATTTGATGGGTTCAGAATACCAGGAATAGCAAGAAGAACTCTGCAGGGATATTCTCATTTTACCTTTATTCTGATAACCACATGTGTAGCTACTAGCATCATCCCCATGTCACAGATACAGGACATATGGACAAAGCCAGAGGAGGGTAGGATCGAGGGTGGGAGGAGGGGATACTGGGGTAGAGGGGTAGGTGGGGGGGAAATGGAGACAACTGTACTTGAACAATAAAAAAAATCATTAAAAAAAGAAACTGAGCATGGGAAAGCTAAAAAGACAGCCCAACTGAGCCACAGTCACAGACCAAGGAACTGGGAGACCGGAGCCCAGACAACGTAGCTCCTCGACCCTTACTTCTGTGTCCTAACTGTCATCTACCACCTGTCCCCTGGGTCAGGACAATCCATGAAATACAAAAGGAAAATGGTGAGTGTGCATTGATATAAAAGCTGCTTTTGAAATTACAAGGCAGAAATAGCAGGCTAATTTTTCCCCATTGTACCGGTCTGCAGCTCTGCACATGAGAGATGGCTGGTCATTAAGCCACAGACCAAGCACAAGGATTAACTTCCCTAATAAACTCTTCCAGTATTTCCTGGGGGTAAGAAAATAACACCCACAGCTCTAGTGAATCTAGCAACAAATGACCTTCCACTGACTTACATGGAATATAAGGTGACGGCCCAGTAAGAAAGTGTATTCAGAGCACCGCCTCTTCAATGAAGAAATGACTTTCATCAGCGTTTTTGTGCCAATAAGTGGCTAATAATTCAGTGACTTTTGTTGTAACCTAACCTGAAAAATTATATGAATAGATATGGCCTCATCTTATCACATAACAAACATATTTCCTATTGAAACATTTTGTTATTTGTGTTGTCATTTGTGTTGCTGCATATGCAAAAACAGCCTCCCCATAGTTTTTCCTGGCATGTGTTCATAGCACTGGGTTTTATAAGGCTATAATCTACTCACTGAAGATTTGTGTCTACCCTAAAGAATAGTCCACCTTCACTTCTCTCTTATTATGTTAACAAATGAACACCAAGGTAGAGATCAGACACCCTCTGTGTGTACAATGTCAGTGAAAGGAAGCAGTCCAAAATGCCATCCACCCAACAGATATATTGTAGAATGAACTGGTGGACGTCTGACAAGCTCACATAAATTGCCAAATGACTGTAAGGCAATGTCCTTCAGAACTGTTTGAGGTATGGGCTTTCGTCAAGAAAAGCACTCTGAAGTGAAATTTGGATATGCACCAAAAGCTTCAGTCTTCAAGGACTTCTCAATTTCCTCCAGTATGCAAGTTTTGAAACTGAGTGGTTCAGCATATCTGTAATAAAAAATCATCTCCCAGGGCTCCTTTTCTATGAAGGCAAAATCAAATTAACTTCAAACAGAAGAGGTTAGATGCACACACAAAGGAAGTTTCTAACTGTAACATCATCTCATTCCAGCTCTCTAAAGTCTCCTAATATCCACCCAGGAGAGAAATCCAGATATTAACTTCACCCAATACTACTCTGCAAAACCTAACGAGAAGTGTGGTTTCCAAAAGGGAATGGCACGGAGTGAATGATCCCACTGCACTCCTGGGGTTTCCAACCATCAGGGTTTGGCCACACCATGATTCTCTGGACTTTTACTTACTAACATTTGCTGAGGGTTAACAAGATCCCAGGCTCCTTTCCCAGCCCACAAATTGTGTGGCAGCCTTACTTTGATTGCTGGGCAGCCATTGAAATCAGGGGATCCCTGTGCTTTGGCTGGAGGAGCTGAAGTGAGGCTCCATAACTTCTGGGGCACAAACTGCTTACATGTTCACCACACAGTCTACCCCGGTGATGGTGCATTGCACTCATGCTGTCAGAGCACACTCACTGGGATGTGTGAGAGCAAAATGCTTCAGCTTGTATGTTATGTTGCCATGTGAGATAGAACTGACTGCCAGAGGAACATTTAAAGATTTAATTTCTAATCTTTTGCATAAATGATGTCTACATCACATTTTGGGTGCTCTGGGAGGTATATTTCGAGAGTCTTTTATGGTTGCTATTCAGGATTCAGTATTTATTCCCCATCAGGAAAGGCATTCTAACTGCACATTGTTTTTAATAGAGGTGCTCAAGTGTGACAAAGGGACAGAAAAGATCCCAGTACATGGCTGTATAATCAGCCCCGAATTCTGGTTTCCAGCAGAAGTCCTGTTGCTGGGTTGCATCTTCTCTGGGAGGGACAATGCGGGCTGGTGGTGGTGGGCCTGGCAGGCAACACGGGGCTGTTGGAGATGCCTCCTAGTGCCGACATTCTCTCCCAGTGCTCCAGTCCTGTGTGCTCACTAATGACGAGTTCTTCTTGGCCGTAGCTGTGTGTACCCAATAATTCCACACTCTCCTTCCAGTGTCTAATTTTATTGGATGAAAGGATAAAGTAGCTTTGAGGAAACTAGCAATTTAAAAGTTCTGAAAATAGACATTAAACTTTCTTCTAGTTTTATTTTTTGGGGAATTATCCAGAATGTTTCTAGATTAACATTCAAAAAGGGCAGAGCCCACATCTATTTTGCTTAACATTTTCCCCCTCTACACCATTCTCGGCCAATAGAAAGTGTTCAGTAAGTATTTATTCAGTACATTAATAATCATGCTTCTCTCTAACATGGAACTATTTCATCAGCAATTCTTTCTTTAGATGCAAATCACTACTTTCTTCCAATGGAACTGCCCTCTCTCATGGCCAGGAATTCATAATGGTAAATAATGGCAGTTCTTCTGAAAGAAATGGTCCTTACTCAAAGACCTTACTCAAAGCCAAGCTAAGAAGATGAATTTTGTTTATAAGTGAAATATAGGAAAAACAGGGGGAGAATGAGAGAAACAAAAAGAATGAAAAAGAGAGAGAAATAGAGAGAAAAAGAGAACATAAATTGATGATTGATAGAACTGAGTGCATTTTTCACACACACATTTTCTGAAATCTCTTTGTTTTCTAAAGAGGCATCCACTGACACGGAGTTTATACTGTGGGGGTGACCATAAATGGACAAAAAAAACTTACACATGTATTACATAACTAGTGTTATTACTTTATAATCATGTTTTGTGTATTGTAGCTTTAGTGAAACTCACTTAGTGTTCACTTTAATGAAAAAATTCCAGTATATTTTATTCTCAGTCACAGACATTACTGGCTATTTTTCACAGAGCTACATATTCTGAGATCCAATATAAAAAAAAAAACCTACAAAAACACCCAAATGCACTTTTCATAGTTACATTTCAAACTAAAACCAGTGCATTCCTGATCACCTTCCTGTTGAATTAAGTTTTTGCTCTTTATTTTTCTCCTTACATTGTCCATCATAGGTCTCCCAAAGAGATTTGATTTCCGGCTCCCTGAAGGGAAAATAAATCACTTGTAAATTGAAATTCAATAGCTTCACTTTCCCTAACACAAACACACACACACACACACACCTTCAAAATGTCTCCAGATTTCTTTTATACATCCCGTGTAAATAGTTGCAGGTCCTTCTTCGTAAACACTGAATTTGTTCACATCTAGCTGGTCCAGGTTAGACAATAACAGTGGCTCTCTTTGGAAAGATCTGCCAACATCTCTTAAAGGGAGGCTTTCCTGATGCCCTTTCAGTCACTCGTTCTCCTCCCTCAAACCTCCGTCCTCCTTCCCCCTTTCCTCCCTATCTCCTCTTGTGGTTCTTGAGCCCTTCTTTGGAGCTGTAACCTGTAAATCCCGTACCTCTACAACAGAGTGCATTACTCTTACTAACCCTGTCTGCCAGTTTAGTAACAAGCTCCTGTAGTCAGCACCTTTATTCTCACCCAGAACTTGGATCTATATTCCCATCATAGCAAGTGATAAAGTACTACCATCGGTTGTGAATATTCTGACCCATTATTACATTTCCTAGTCTCAGCACTTTTTCACTGCCAAATCACTCTGTGTGACGCTTCACACACAGAAATCAATGAATAAATAATGCCAGCTGATGGGTAACTCTGAGAATGGTGTGGAGAAATAAGATATGAAATTATTAGCACTTGTTTATTTTTTCCCTATTAATAGCATAAGAAAAAGATTTGAAAGGCCAAATAAAATCATGTTAATGTCTATGAATATAAAATAAGTCTCTCCAGTTTAATAGTTATGAGCTGCATATATGCTAGCGGATGATTTACCTAAAAACAGAAAACTGGTAAAAGTATCTAATTCTAAGTAGACTTTTAGGACTGATTTTACTGTGACATCAGTGCCCAACAGCATTCTATATTTCAATTCCTAAGGTCCCATAATGCATGGAATTCCAGTTTTACTTTATTTTGTCTAAATATTTTGCTTAAGAACATTAATAATGTATTTTATAACTTGTGGCTAAAATAAAATTATATAAACATAGCAATTAGTGAGGATGTGCAGAATATTGTGTTTATGAATGAAGACTTAGAACAAATATAAAGACAATTCAGCCATAGTAGAGTCATGGAGCAGTACCTGACTGGTCTATCTACCTACCTACCTATCCATCCATCCACCCAAAGGTATGTCTTTCTGAAGGGAAAACAAAACAAAACAAAACACCTAAATTGAAGTCAGAGCAATACAAAATTTTTATATTGTATTAGGAAGCCTGAGTTTTTAAGAGATATATAAAATTTTTTAAAGAGGTATTAACCCATAAACTTATCCAAACTATGCAATACTGTGATCTAGTTACCTTTTTATTTGGGCATTTTGCATATATATGTTTTATGAAGTCTGCTCTGAGTTCCCTAAATCATATTTAAATGTATTAAAAGCAGGAGAATTGAAATCTGAATTAAGCAAAGGAGGAATTCTTCTTCCTTCTTAATTCCATAGAACTGTTAAGGGCTAAAATTGGGTGCTGCCCACCCCCCGGCAAACTCATGAACAGCATGCCCAGGAACACAATAGCCCTGAGCATCTCCAATTCCAATGTTAACTCAATGCCCGAGATTTTCCAGGGCTTTTTATCTTTAGAGGACTTGAGCAAAACCAAACAAATTTAATGTTTCTCACAGCCCACTCTTTATATTTGTTCACAGCAGGAGACTAGTATTTAGGGCTCAGGACAGAGTTGGTTCCACAATGTCCGGAACAGGAAGGTACAGGGCCTCACTGTTTAAGGGGGGTGCTTAGGAGTCTTGTTTTAAAGCTATATTCACATAGAAAGTCTATAACTTAAAAAAAATTGGAAATAATTGTCACTTCACATGTAAGAAAATACTGAGAGATCCATGCACCTATTACTTTCTCCTAAGGGTAACATCTTGAAAAATAATTTAGTGCTATTATCACAAACAGGATATTGACACTGGTATAATACACCTATCTTATTCATATTTTCTCACTTTTGTACTATTTGTAAGTGTGTGTCTGTGGGTTTGTGTGCACTGAGTTCCATGCAATGTTATCACATGCATAGGGTCATGTATTCATTACCACAATCCCATAACTCTTTATTGTTGGAATATTCTAGTATATAAAAATAGCAAAATATGCTAAAGACTTTATTCATACTCTAGATACAGAAGGTATAAATCACTCATATCAAGGAATTGTATTATTATGCTTTTAACTTGGGGTCACTAGAGAGGAGATGATTTTAAAAGGGCTTAATTTTCCCAGCGCTGTTTACCTTCCCTGACTTTTGCTCCACACTGAAGGCAGATGGAGATAGCCTTGTACTAGATACCATGAAATCATCACTTCTTTAACTTGACCATGTTTCTTGTTCTGATTTTTTTTTTCTTAAGCTGCCTTTCTCAGTTTGACATACTCTCTACAAAGATCATTCAAGAAATCAATACTTTATTGAAGTCAAATGATCCTAACCTTAACAACATAAAACCTATTTACTAAATTGTGGGGAGAATAAAATAAGATGCCTAGTTTTGTATCAGTTTCTAATACTGACACAAAATTTACAAATCTGGGAGGAAAACTGATTCTCAGCTACTGTCTTCACAGACAAAGAAGTCTGGAATGGATGGATTTCATTTTTTACTTCCTGTTGCCAGGGATAGCTTGGCTAAATAGGGAGTGCCCATATTAGATCCCTAAAGAGACCACAAAGTCACAAAGAGCCCTGACTGAATTCCGAGGGGGCAGGTGCAGAAGTGAGCTGGGAGCTCGATGTACGATGAATACAAGACTCTCCCAGGTGGCACTACTATCAGCCAGCTAATCCACAAATGTGCACACAACATGAAGGGGGAATTCACAGGAAATAGGTCTAGGTTGGCACCAGCAAGGAGTTAACTGCAAATGCTAGAGTCCCAGGAGAACTCTTAGAATATGGCCACACACATAACTAAGTTCCCTTCATTAACTTAAATTGCCTTAAAAATATAACAGTTCTTTAATTGAAAAGTAAACTTCTTGGGAGGAGAATAATTCTATGCTGAAACAAATAAACAGAATTAGGGATTTTGGACTTGAGGTTTAGCCTTCCCATATACTTTTGACATCTGTAAACAGGAAACATAATGATTTAAGACTAAAAGAGGGGTTCTAAAAGGGCAGTGATTTTTGTCTGTTTTGTAAACTACTGTATTTCTTGAACCTCAAACACTGCTGGGCCCTCAAAAATATTTGCTGAATGGATTACTGATTTAAATTAAAAATTTTTGGCTAACAGAAATATTCTGACTTCACTACACTTTTCAGTTCAGTGCGGTGCCACCTTTTATTTATGTGTGCCAAAGGCCTCGTCATGACTATTCCAAATAGTAGTTAACACTCATATTAGTCCTCCCACTTTAGTGGATAGTTCATTCACCTCTCTTCAAATAATTAAAAATCAGATAAATCAAAATTGACCAACAGTTGCCCTTTAAATTTAATATGCTAAAAAGAAAAAAAAAACAAATTGTTTGGGTGACATATATTCCTGTATTTCTAGGTCAGTCCTGATTACATAGTCTTTTCTGTGCAACCCCAAATATACGTGTATTTGTCGGCCTGCCCGTCCGGTTGGAATGTGTGGTTTTCTCGGATTGGAAGGTGTGGTTGCTGTAAATGTTCTATTTATTTCCTACCAACCATTCAAAGTTTCTCTTTTATGTTTAACAATTTTAAAATTATCTTAACCCTCTTTCTAAAAAAAGTAAGGAACAAATGGACAGAGCTTGGCAGAGAAGATGGCTATGATGAATGATTCTTATTTTGACATCAAATGACTTAAAAATGTGCCAGTGGTGAAGCAAGGAAGAACAAGTTTTCCTTTATTAGATAAAGAGTTTTCTTTACCAAAGGATGAGACACCAGCGTGAATGGGCTGTCTGGGCTTGGTAAGTACATAGTTAGAATCAACACTGCCACTATACTTTGGTGTGTAGGGTCAAATGCTTCAATCACAATACACGCACATGGATCTTATAGAAATGCACAAGACAGTTCCAAATCTAAGCCTGATACAGAAGTGAAAAGGTCAGTGTGTCAAACACAGTAATAGATAAGGAAGTTTGAAATGCTGTTCAGTCCGAATCTAGCCTAAAGTTACAGGATCAGTCACTTCAGTTGGGCCCCGTGTTTCTCAAACTTGAACACTGTGTGCAAACTTCGAAAAGAAAAGGAAATATCAAAGGTGCCCAAGAATAAACCTGTATATCTCACCCTCTTCCCATACATTCTGAGCATTCTGGTTTGAGAAATAATGACTCCAGTCATAGCGGAGCATGTGAATTCTCGTATCAAATCTAGATTCAAGTCTTCAGGATTACTTAGTAACTAAATAGCTTTATGCAAGTTAAACCCTCTAACCTGAGTTTCTTCATGTTTAAACTTAAAATAAAATCAAAACAAAACAGAAATCAGAAAGAAAAAAAAATGTCTGTAAGTAAAATAAGCCATTTACAAAATGACAGGTAATACATGATTCCCCTTATATGGGGTATCCAAAGTGGTCAGATTTGGAAACAAAAGTAGAAGAGTTGTTACCAGCAGCAGGGGAGGGAGAGAGACAGGGTTCTTTAATAGGTAGTTTCAGTTTTGCAAAGTGAAAAAGTTAGGGGGATCTATTGCACAACAATGTGACTATATTTCACACTATAAAATGTACACTTAAAAATGCATAAGGTGGTAAACTTTGTTATTCTATAACCACAAATAAAAAAAAAACCTGTCCAGTAAAATTATAGTAAAGTTCAAATTTAAAAAATAAAGTACTTTCCCAGTAATTGGCATAACCTATATTCTTTACAAATGGGAGCTATTCTTTTTTGAATCATAATCAAAATTATCAAAAGTATCAAGCACACAGAAGATTCTACTGATTTAGTGAAAGTTTTTTTTCTCAATCACTGTGTGAGTTGGTTGTTGATGAATCATCAGTCAAAAGAATCATTGTACTCATTCAGATGATTCATTCACACTGACAATTTTACTGATTACTATGACTCGTCTTCCATTGAAGGGGTGAGTAGTAATGTGAGGAAGTGTCAGTCTCCGAAGAGTGGTCATTCAGTTATATTTGGCAGCATTCCTCTAGGCATTCTGGTAGGCAATGACAATTTCTAAACACCTACTGAGAGCACAGCCACACAGATTTTCTTTCTGCTGCAGAAAATGAGCTGGTGACAGTTGTGTTGTTCGGAGACAGGAAGGCAAATTCCTTCCCACAATGACCCCGAACCTTACCTCACCTCTTAGATCCATCTCCTCTCATTGACTTTGCTCCAGTGACACTGGCCATTTTGCTATTTCTGGAGCACTGCAGATAAGCTCATCCCTCAGAATGTTTGCACCGATTCTTCCCTCTGCCCAGAATGGAGCCACAAGGGTCACTCTCTCAATTTTTCCAGGTTTTGGCTCCCACATAACCTTCTCACTGTAGAAGTCTGTGACCATTTTATTGGAAATTGCTACCCTCCTCTCCTTGCCCAGAAACATCCTACTTGATTTTTCTCAAAAACACACACCATCCATCCACAGATGAATCAAATACTTTTACGATTCCTCTAGTGTTTGTATCAGTACAGTGTATGTTTCATAATTTCCCCCCTTTTGTTCACTCCCGTATTCCAACCTAAAATAGGGTCTGATACATAGTACACACATATTCAATATTTTGTGAATGAATAAATATGTGTTCAAAGCCTTACCAGCACAAATAATCAGTAGCAGCCTAACCAAAACAGTTCTCCTCACAAAGAAAATATGTGAGAAGTATTCCTTAGTTCCTTTGCATGCCCCTAGTGAAAATTATTTTGCTTTAACCTCAAGTCCTTTCCATTGCAGGGAGAGTGAGAGTTCTCACATCTGTTTTGCCACCATCCCCCTAATCGTAAGGGGTTGCAGTACAGAGAAGCAAATGGCCCAACAGTTGCTGGAGACAAGTCTGGAATTTAGAGGTACAGGTACATATTTAATAAAATGTGTTTAATAATGCATTTATTTTAATATGAACAGTCTTATGATAATTAGCTTTATAAAATGCACATTATGTTCTTGGATTATGCTGAAAAATAAAATATTTATAAATATAATTATTATGCTTGCAAAGGATACCAATATATTGCTTCTGTTCTAAGGAGAGAGAAGTTCCAAAAAGGAAGTGTGAGCTAGAAATAATTTACAACAGTATAAATAAATATAAATACATGTAAAATAAATGTAAAGAAATAAATTCAATTAAACAAAATTTTTAAAATGTATATGTAAACAAAATGTAAATAAAATAAATGTAAGTGAAATAATTATAATGATTTTATAATGATTTCACGTTCAACATTTCATAGGAAACTCCCCCACACCACAACCAGGCCACAAACCCAGCTGCGCTGCTCCGAGACCACGCTCCAGGAGAGGGAAACTCCAGACATGGCAACTGGAGTTCAACAACCGCCATTTCCAAAAACCGAAAGGCAAACCCTGTAAGTGAGAAAGCTGCTTTCACACACTGCTCCTGTCTCACTATGTGTACCATGGAAAGACAGAATTACAGCTGTACTGATCAATATCAAATAGTAAAAATCACATTATTAAACACAAATAATAACTGTGATATTGGGTCTTTCTAAGAAAGGACAAAGCCCCTGCACCGCATGGAACCACACACTGTCACGGGAAATGTGAAGACTGTACGTAGTGTGTGTGAAGCTGTGACAGTGTAAGGATGCGCAACTGAAACCCTAGCATGCCTGCCATCTGCCTTGCTCTGCTTCACCCGTCCCTGCTGGCGTGGACCGGAAAAAGGGAGCTGTCATGTCTGAGTGACAGCTCCCTTCCGGTCTGTTCCCCTCTACTCACTGATGTGCTGAGCTGCTTACCACTACCCTAACTCTTAATTTTCTCACAGTAATTAGAAATTAATCATATTTGTTCTAAAAACAGAGATCTCTCCACTGTTGGTTCTCTAGGCGTGTGCCTTACCCATCAGATTGTAAGTACTATAAGAAATCAGAAACCACTCAGCTTTATTCACAGCCACACACACAGCACGTGGCATACAGCTGATTCTTCACAGATATGTCAACAAATGAACACACTAATAAGTAAATGTATTCCTGGAGCACCTGTTACGTGCCAATTACCGTGTAAGGTTCATTGTTGCTCCATGTATTAAAAAGAGTAAAGTAAATTAAAATGCTTTGTAAACCTTAAAACCCCTTGTAAATGTGGGGCATTACAAAGGTATCTTTGTTAGATTTTTTTTTTACATCATTTACTTACATGCACTTTTCAAACAGAACTATTAGATAAGTTCTCAACTGGAGATTTCATCAAGTTTGTATTTATTTTTAAAAAATGGAATCTTATGATTTTGTGGACATGAAATGAGTTTGTACAAAACAGGCACTGTTTCAAGAAGCTCCATGAAGAGCTGGTTCTTTATCATATCATTTATAAACTATCTTCTGCAATGTTATTGTATCTATAAAACAATTTAGAGTATTCTATTAGCAGGCATAGCTATTCCCATGATCTGAACACTTTTATTCCTGACCAACTAGAGCATGGGCAATTATATGGCATCCCCTGGACCACCAGCCTCAGCTCAGCACACTCCGCATTGGTTCACTCAGCACTGGCTCACTGTACCTCTAAGTCCCTCTCCTGAAGCGAGAATGTCCTGCACTAAACATGCACCCTCCACTGAGGCCTCTGCTTTGTGCGAATACTTTTGACATAGTGGCTGAACAAATATGCATAGATGCTAGTGATCAACGTGCGGAAAGAAGCGATGTGCCTACCAACGCATGGAGTGTCCATCCACAGCATTCCAGGGGTTCAACTGTCAGTCTGGTGGGGAGATAAGACATGGAGCAGAACCAGCTCTTTGAGGTCAGGGATGGAAATTTGTTTCAAATTTTATTCCCAGCTCTGAACTTGATTTCTTGCATATAATAAGTGCATAATAAATATTTGATGAGTGACTAAAGGAAAAACAATAAGTACATAAGGTAGGAGGACCATTTAGTAAAAGAGTCTGGAGTCATCCTCTTTTCATAAATAGGACAGGCAAGGAAGACTCTAACACACACACACACACACACACACACACACACACACACACATTTGAGTCAGGCCCTTAAGGAAGAACAGGTGACAATGTACAGAAAGGAGAAGGTATGGCATAGATGGTGATGACATGAGAAATGTAGGTCCAGGGAAGTTCTGGGCTGTCTAGTTTTAGTTATCACAATGTCTATGATTTCCTTACCCCTTAATGTTTCACTAAATCCTATTGCAGTTCCCTTCCCTGCTGTTATGGTTCTTCTCTGTATTCCAGCACTCCTCCTAAGGGGGCTGGTATCAGCAAGGTCTCTATGCTGTGTTGGAGAAGAGGGAGTCCACTAGCTGGGAGAGCGCGTCTTTTTCATCCCTCAGCAGATGCTGCAAACACACCTCTGTCTGCCTGTTAAACACAAGTCAAGCGCTCTTCAGTGAAGCTTCAGTCTTGGCTTCCTTTCCTTGGCTATTAAGCTTCATTCCCACATAATTACTACATGTCTGAGGTTTCTGAAGCCCTTTGTATGGATATCAAACAGTTCTTGTGCTGGATCCAAATTTCAACCTTGGTTAAGCAGGCCCCAGAATCCTTTCCAACCCCGCCCCTGGCAGTGAAGCTCCAAGAACACATAACAAAGGAGGGGATAAGAAAAACATCTACAGTTTAGTGATCACCTACCCTGTGCCAATCACTGAGCTAAACACTTTGAATACAGCACCTCATTTACTCCTTACCATAAGTCCTGCCTGCTAGTTACTATAATTACTCTTACTACCTCTGTTTGAAAGAGAGAATAAAGAAACGTGTTCATGCTACACAGCACTAAGCATTAAAGCCAGATTTGAAACCCCAGTAGTCAACTTCTAGAGTTTGCAAGGGCAAGAGCAAATGATACCCGAAGCTGTGAATCCAGCATATCAACTACCAGCTGGTGCGGTCTGCACATCCCAGAAGCAGGAGAGTAGTGGGTCATGCTTCTTCCTGCATGTAGGAGGCAAGTACATGAGCTGAGACAGCCTCTATGAGGAGAAAGAGAAGTTCCAAAAGCAACAGAGCAGCAGAGCTCTCTGAGCTTGTGGTGGTAATGGAATCGGGAGAGGTAACTTTGGAAACAGACCTTGCTTCTGGCTCAGGAAGCACAGAGCCAGAAGACTTCTGGGACTCTTTGAGTTCTCTCGTTCACTAGGCTGTGGTGAGCCATAGGCTTCAGAGCATAGACCCTGTCCACCTGTAAGGAATGTGTCATCTGTCACGGTGAGCTTGACTCTTGACTTTTTTTCTAAACAGGAACCTAGTTGAGCAGAAAGGATGCTCAGCGTGAGAGACATCTGTGTGTGGTGGGCATGTGGTCACAGAAGGATTAAGAGAGAGAACTTGGGGGGGCATTTTTCATCCAAGTGCAAAGGACAAAACTGGTATGAAAATGCTGGCAGCAGGAAGCTTGCCCTGAAGAGGGGAAGCAGAGCAGTTTCCTGGAGCACTTCACTTAGGAAGGCGTCCTTACCAAATGGATTGAAATCAATGTATTGATCAAGGGCTGCCAGTCCTAAAGAGCCCCTGGCCAGGTCACATGAGCACACTCAAGCTGGAGGTCCTGTGCTCATTACTGCAGATGGGATCCTCTCACATCAGACTGCCTGTGCCGTCTACCTGACCAGGGCCAGCGGCTTCTTATCGTGTGGTTTCTTGTGGATCTTGTAAACTCAAACATGATTAGGTGAATAACTGCTGTGGTAGCATTACCAAGGTGTTCCCTTTTATGTGAGTACCCAAAAGGTGATTAGAGTACATTCTCTTCATTCCAATCAGCCCAGCTCTACCTCAGTGCTTTTGCAGAGACAAGTGGGTTGCAGAAGAACCTGTGGAGCCTGCCTTGCCTAGGCCGTGAGACTAGTATGGTAAACCTGAAGGGCCCTGAGTTTATAAGTATGTAGCTTTCTCCCATATTGCCTCTATTTTTTTTAAATGTAAGTTGTGCAATATAAAGAATATGGTACAGCATTTAACTTTTGTCTTTAATAGTAATACCATCAATTAACAAAAAACATAACTCACAAAATGAGAAAATTTAGATGGCAGAAAGAAAAACATTTTATGAATCAAATAAATTCAAATACAACACATTTTGGGGTAGAGGTGGATCTGATACCTATGGTGTATGGCTCTAACAGAATAGATTTTGTGTGTTAATTGGACAATGAAATTTTATGTGTGCTTCCAAAAGGAAAAGCAACCAAAATTCTCTGGATATATGTAGTAGCTTCTGTGTGTTTCGGCCATGGTTTAGAGATGAACAAAATATTTTAAATGGCAGATATGAATATCCAACACATACATGCCATTGAAAATATTGTTGTATGAAACATAACATCTATTAGAAGCATTAAAGAAAAGTAAATATTATCATACACTTGAAATTGTATGACAACAAAACACTTGGCACACCCACCCATGAGATCAAAACAGTTAAAAATTGTGAAAAGAAAATATGTTGATAAATAATGACTCCTTTAAAATTAGCAATCTGAAACAATATGTTACTATGTATCACATCTAAAGATATTTCCAAACTAGTTAAATACCTATGCATTTATAAACCTATGTTTAATTTTTCTTAATTTTTATTTCCTATTTGATATCAATGTAAATCAGGACATGGTTATAACTACGCAAAATTGAAACTTTACTCATATGTCAATAAATTTCTTTGCCCTAAAAGTCAAAATACACATTGGAACTGCCTAACTTTCTTCAACACCTATACGCATCAGTGTGGGAGAGTCCCGGGGGGAGCCATTTGCTCCAGATTATTAGGCATGGAGACAGGCCCTCTGGTAACTATATTGAACATGGTAATGTGTGCTGTGGTAAAAAGATTCATTAAGCCAAAGAGTAAAGCCTTCTAATGCAAAGCTGAGGTTGGAGAAAAGGGGCTGAGGAATGTCTCTCCCAGGTCCCATAGAAATAGTGCAATGGGCTGTGTACTACTTAATCAACTGGAGAAATGATTTATGTTTATGCATTTTTCTTTGATTCTGTTCAGTCTAACACAACCTAAATTCTGGGGGAAAAATAAAAAAGAAGGTATTAAACCTGGGGGCTTTCTCTTTCCCTTCTCTCCATCTTTCTCTAGGGAGTCATCTCCCTTCTTCCTTCCATTTTGTCTCAGCCTCAGGGAGGAGTCTCATACTGCTCATGGCCAACCCCTCTGTAATGCTCTAGAACCAATTCATTCATTCATTTTTGCAAGGCATCTGTATTTTGTGCCTATGTCCAAACCACTCTTCAAACACTAGGAACAGCTCTATAATGAATAAGAGAAGACCTCTGCTCTGAAAAAACCAACAAAAACACTAACGAAACACCAGAATAGGGGTCTAACTTCCACATCCAGGTTGGCAATTCTAGTATGCTAGGGAAATAAAGCACCAGGTGAGTATTTTAATGAGGCCCTACTGGCCATCTGGAATAAAATATAGAGGACTTTGGACCCTCATATGCTGAGTATAAGACATTCAACCAAGAAAGAGGAATGCTTTCGTAGGCTGTGATCTGATATGATAGAAAATTTGTTATGACTTTTGAAAGCAGGAAGAGATTTGGTATCTTATAAATTTATTCAAGATATAAGAAATGATTTGAGGGCAAGCATATTTTTTTTTTTTGCAGGGTGTGGGCATGTTCCAAATTCTTTGATAATGATGTCTGGGCTAGAATAGAAAAGAGGCCCACCCAGCCTACTGCACCCCAATGCTCACCCTCTGCTGTAAGGGAGGCAAGCATTGAATGGCAGATGAAAACTAGAACATTAATAGCTTAGCAAGGGTGCCAGGGTCAGCATTTGAGACTAGAGTGTGAATAGTTCTCCCTGGTAGACAGATGTAAGATTAATGCAACAGATCAAAGAACAGCACCCATGGTGGCCCTGGGGAGACTGGAAAGGCTGCCTCAGAGAAGGCTTGGAATTCTGCCATGGGGAGGGAGAGCGTGAGGAGCTCAGCAGCTCAGCGAGCATTTCAAGTGAGGGCTTAAAGTCAAACACGATTTTATTTTCCCTGGCTATTATTATTTGTGCTCCTTACTAGTTCTCCTCCAGCCTGCCACGCCATGGAGAAATGAGGGCCAAAATGCCAAAACAATGCAGAAGTAAACAAAAGCTATAAAATAAGAATAAACAACACACTGTAGAAGCTATTTTCTTTTCAGCATTTTCAATTTATCTCCTTTAATGGCTCCCTAAAATTCTTGTAAGTGATTTCCTATAAGAAAACTAACTTTTCAAAAGCATATTTATTTCCATCTAGATTAAAACTGATTTTTGCATTTGTTTTGATTTCACAGTTATGATCAGGAAATAGAGACTTCCTTTCAGCGTTTGATTTCTTCCAGCAACAGTCTATCTCTCTTCTCTGCTCACTGTTTCTTACAAAAACGTACTGCTTCTATCTCTTCACCATTCACATTTTCCTTAACTTCTTGTATCTTCAGAGCTGTCTCCATCACCTTTACTCAGAGTTCTGTCTCAGAACTTCCCTATTATTCATTATAGTTGTTACTGATGTTCATAATATGTGCCATGCAATGAAAAAATGCTACTATTTCTTAGATCATCTTCCATGTATTTCTACGTCACTATACACCATTTCAAATGGCCAAAACAGCTTTATGTTAGCCTCTCCTCTCACACAAAAACCTCATATTCAAAGAGGCTGTGCCATTTATCAGTAATGCTGGACTCTGTATTGGAATACAGACATGTTTAACTGCAGATCCTTAACTCTCTCCTCTCTTCCATTGTGCCTGGACTGGGATCCTGTGGAGGTTGAAACAATTTCACCACATCTACTGGAAGAAAGGACTCAGCCAGGTCAAAAATGCAAAGCAAAAGCTTTGTGTCCGGCAGAACAGATGGTGAGCTTCTCGGGTTCTCCCTGGGAGGAGTGACCCATCTGCCCATCTGGCTTGGCAGCCTTCAGGGGTCCGCCCTACCCTGGACATTGCAGTAGGGATTTCCCTAGTCTGTCTGGAAGAAAAATCCTGTCCGGTTGCTCCATGGGTCTTTAGGAAGCCTCTGGGGAATTTCCTAAGGCATGTTTTTTGATGAGAAAAGTCAAATGGAAGGGCCTGCCTTGGGAAGGGACATAGGGAACGTGCTGTTCCAGGCTGGATCTGAGCCACTGTCCTGGCTATTCTCTCTGGCTAGAGAATAACTCTCTAGCCATATCACAACCCCGCAAACCTTTGGCTGATGTATCAGCAGATGCGTGGTCTTTCTGATCTGCTGCAGCAGCAGCCTGAGAATCAACTTGCGAGGATTTACCTCTTCCCCCTCCCCTCAGTTCTAAGGCCCCCTCTCAAACTGATGCCTCCTGCCTACTGTCCTTAAGTTACTGCCACAGATACAGGGATACATCCCTTCCCTCCAACCTTCTCTCTTCCCTGTCTTTTCTCCCTGCCTTTAGTTCCTTACGTAGGACCTTCTCAAGGCTCTGATGGTTCTATTCGCCTCTCTCCTCATTGTCTTCCCAGATGGGCATGTTGATTTCTAAATCTTCAATACCTCCTCCATGTGAGTGGCTCCTAATCTTTTGAGCATGTGTCCTGCATGCTGTAGCAGCAGATGAACCTCTCTGCAGAATTTTTAGGCACAACAAAAAAACAGGTTTCCTTGCTCGTTGCTTAGGGCCAGCCAGTGCACACTGGGAACAAAGCTCTGGGTTCAACAGATATTTGCCAGAACAAATAAAAGACCCAGTCTCTCCTGTCACTCCTCTTACATTTCCAATGAGTATGTCTGTTCCCCAAGCTTCAATACTTGCTCCATGTGAATTTGTGGAACAAATAAATGTCTAAAACAAAACCCACTTTCTGGCTTTACGCAAAACTCTTCCTGCCACTGCCCTGAAACAGGTTTCAGAATCATACCGAATTGGTTTGAATCTTTGTTCAAGCTATTAACAAAATGAAACCACAGGCAAGTTACTTAGCTTTCCTAGCCATCTCCTTAAAAAGGAAAAAAAAAATCACAGATAATAATTAGCACTAATCTGCTTGCACCAGCCATGCACATGCTGTCAGCTCTGACTCCCGACTCTCATATTTCTTTTAAAGGTACATTAACAATCTCATTTAATCCTTACAAATACCTCGTGAGATGGGTACTTGTACATTTCTACTTCACAAATTAGGTGGTGAGGAAACAGAAGAACAGAGAATGCAACTTGGTTGCCCATAGTTTATTTTATTTACTAAAATAAAATCCTAGGCTGCACTACTCCAAACTTCTTATGACAAACCATCTCATTCTTATAGACTGCAAGCTCACTAAGAAGTAGGATTCAGACCTTACAAAACCTGATAAACCACAGGGCTCTAAAGAAAATAAAGCTTTAGAAAGTGGTCACTAACTGCTGGAGGAATAAATATGTATGTTTACCTTTTGAAATCTGATCTCCCGATATGATGGTAACCTATTTCAGGGCTAGTTTGTGAATATCTCACACAATGTTAAGTGCAATATACTCAATAAATATTCTCAATTTAAAAATCATGATGTATTAAAAAAACATATCTGGCAATGCTTTTTCAAAGACCAGGGGGCGGGTGGGGGGGAAGTACTGCATGAAAGAAGAATTTTAAGATAAGGAGAAGTAAGAAAGAGAAGCGATTCAGAGCAGATAGGCTTCACTGAAAGTCGTATGAGTCAACATCCCAGAAACCGAGTAATAATTTCTTCACCAGAGTAGAGAATACATGATTGGGGAATTTGTCCCACTAATTGGGGTTGAAGTAGTTGCAATTGATGAAAGGGAACTCATCAGAAATGTTTTGATGTTTTCTGTAAGAACCTAGAAAATGCATTATAATTCCAGTTGTGGATAGAAACTCAGTGCATTTTAAACAGGGTGAAAAGGGTGAATAATTGTTTTGTCAGTTGGTGGGTCGGACTTCAGTCATCTCAATAGCTACAGACCTAACTGAAGGAAAGCAGAAAAGCATACCAGAAAATGGGAGATACCACTGTAAACCAAAAGCAGGAAAGCAGACTGGCTCCTTTATAAGAAATTAATATTGCAAATCACCTCGACAGTTTTAGACTAAATTAGTAACAAAAAGTAATTTAGAAGAGATGCACCTGACTTCTGAAGCAAGAACTGCACACAGACAAAATGCTGTTGAAAGCTTAAAAAAAACCGAACTATTTCCTTCGAAAGTGATATGAACTCACATCATGTAATTGCTTAATTAGAGTTCTATTACTTAATCACAGTGATATCCCTCGAGTGGTAGATGTTGTATAACCTGCAGCGTTCAGCTATGATTGGAGACTGAAAATTGGGAGAGGGGAAACTTGTAAGTAAAAAAGCTAAGATTTGCTTTCTGTGCCTAGGAATCGCATTAAACGTGAAGGCTATGTTTTATGGGTCATGCGAAAGCTCACAACTTCACTTAGAAGTTAAGTGTATAGAGGAATAATAAAGTGTGGTTTTTCTCCATCACCACTTAAAAAACATGTTTGCTAGATGATTACAAACAAGAAAACCAAGGTTAATTTGAGAGATGGCTGTAGGATCATGTGGTCATTAAAGTTCTGGTAAGAATAAGAAAAGAGAAAAATGACAAAAAAGATCCTGACATTTAAAAGACTGGCAATGGAAAAATGACTTTTCACATTCTAAGTTTATCTGTGAATGAAAATTTCAGCTAGGGAAAATACTGGGCAATATTATGAAATAGTATGAATGATTCTACCAACATGATTATTATTTTATTAAAACTGAAGATATTATTGGATATATCAAATACACCAAGGATACTCAACTTATTACAGACACATTTACCAAAAAAAAAAATCACTTAGGGGAAGTCAATCTGGCCATGCCTTAGTTTCCCCACTTGTATGAGCAGAGGAATTTTTTCCTAACCACTATTACATACACTACTATATTTCCTTCTAATATTAATATTTTAGTTTATGAAATAATGGTGTGACCTCAGAAAGAAGTTATAAATAAATTAAATCAGAGTGCTGCAAAGATCCAGTATGCATAAGCATTGGGAAATTTAACTCTTAACTCTGTCCTTCAGACAGTACGACTTCAGGTTTGATATGCGTGCTAGAAATAGGTTTTAGGATGCTACTGGAACAACAAAAATCCTGATGAACAGTGTTAAAGCTAGTATGTCAAAGGCTTGAATCAATTCAAATGATTATGAAATTAACTCTCAGAAATCACGACCTTGACTGCGGCAATGCAATTCTAAGAAAGTCAGATGTTTCAGAAGGTCCCAAATACTCATCTTGGAAAATGCTTAAAGAAGTGGGAAGAGTGGTAAGAAAAGTCAGATATTTGAGATTCACCCTACATATCTTTTAATTTTTCATGATAATCTCACTGTGCACTAACACCTGCCTGAACGGGACTTCTGTGAAGTGTGTAGAGTGCTGACCTGGAGGATTTAAACACCACCTGAAAGTAGTAAGTGTTTGTCAGGTCTGCCACCCACATTACAGATCAGAGTGTACTAAATGCCATGAAATGTACTGTTGCATAAGACAGGTTTAGCTTCTTCTTTGCTCTGAGGCAATTACATCCCATTTGTTAGTCAAACAAATCAGAAAACAACTATGACATGACATCTTTGATATCTGCTTAGTTCTCTGGCTACATGGTGCCACAGAAGGAATCAATAACAATACAGAAACTGATGAAGGGAGTTCTACTGTAAAAAGTCTGTAGCAAGAATCCTAAGACCTATTTCTCTACCCAGCTCTCCTAATGGCTAAGCATGTGGCTGACACATGTCTCTTTGTCCTGAAGAAAACTGTTTCCCTCTTTTATTTATCTTTAAAATCTCATAGTCTTATGGAAAAGGCTGGGAGTCCGAATGGTGAAGATTTAACAAATGTAATAATATTTCACCCAGATCTGGGAAATTTATCAACTAGGTGGCACTAAAAATATAGATAGCCACACATGTACTATATTGGGCATGAGATCTTAGGACCAAATAAAAAAGTGTAACACCTCAGATTTATAAACAAAAAAAAAAAAAAGAGACAGTGAACATTTTCCAAGGTTTGGTGTCTGGGAACATTTCACTGAAGGCTAGATTAAATCATGTCTCCTAATTTTATTTTTTCTTTCAAGTCCCATAGACATCCCTTGTATTCAAGCTTTATTTAACTTGATTTAACTTTTATTTACTTTTAAAAATCTTTTCATGATTCAAATTTTTTGACTCATCATGCCCCTTCTTATAGTTGCTCTTATTTTGAATTGTACCTTATTTTTCCCACTAAGAAAGAGGATTATCAAAAAGTTCTGTTTCACACTCTCTCCCTCTTTCTCTTTCCTTCTCTCCTTCCTCTCTCTCCCTCTCTTCCTCCCTCCCTCCCTTCCTCCATCCTTCCCTCTCTCCCTCCCTCCCTTCCTCTCTCCCTTCCTCCATCCTTTCCACCCTTCCTTCCCCCTGAAATTACTGAAGTTTCAGATATTTTTTCTATTTTTAATAGAATAAAAGGAAACATGGATTCTGGCAAAGAAGGAAACAGCCTCTCATGATGCAGAGTAAGAGGAAGTACCGATTGAGTCTCATCATCCCTTTCACTGCTCCCGCTCCCTCCCGCACCAACACACTGTTAGCGTCTTCGATCACAAGACCAACATCAGACATGACTCCTCCTTCATTAATTTCTGTCTTTAGTGGAGTCCAGCCCTAAAGCCACATTTCCCCCTATGTTTTAGGAGGATTTTATTATTTTGTTTTTGATGATTAAAGTAGTGGTGACTCTGTAAAATTCTTAACTTCTGAGGATAATTAAGTCACTCAGAGTGGTATGTTAGAACCTCTTTGGCTGGATAACTTTTGAGAAAGTTCTTTAAGACAGCTTTATATGAAAACTACTTTTCTGTACTTGCAACCACTACCACAGTAAGAATATTACCTCAGAACTTAAATCTTATAGGGAGGGACCTTAAAGTATACAAAACTAAATCCCTTCACTGGACAGACGAGAAACAGGGAACTCATAGGGGTTAAGGAAAATGCACTGGGTTACACCTCACATACTTGGGTCAGCTTTCAGAGTCCTGCATCAGATAACCAAAGCTGCATTTCAGGAAGCCACTTCCCTTACTTCTTTTGTGCTTCCCACCACTTTTGCTCCCTATTCCCTTTAACTCTATTTTGAAGAATAATCACTGATTTGATTGCTTTGTTTGCATAGAAATTGTAGATTTTTCCTGTGTTGATGTTCTTTATCTTCTCCAACACTCACCAAGGCATGTTGACTCTACCCTTGAAGTATCCTCTATTCCTCCTTTGCCCTAGCTCAACCCTTAACAGCTCTACCTTGATCTATTTCCTTTCTTTTTTTTTTTTTTTTTTTCACATGGAGGCTTAGGTCTTTTTGATCCTTTATTTCTAGGAAATCCTGGCCCTATCACAGACCTTTCTGGAAATTTCTATGGCATCTTATAACAAATAACAGCCTCTGTTAAAGTCTCTGAATTGCATACATCTGTATCACTTTAGAAGTTTGTTAAAAATTCAGGTCCACTATGAAATCAGACACTGTGGGGGGAAGGAATCTGCAGATTATTAAATTCCCAAGTAATTCTTATGCACACAATTTTCACATATTGCAGCTGTCATATCCTGTCATCATTTTATTCACACTCAACATCATTTCCCCCAATTTTTTATCCACCATCACTGTTTACCTCTCCTCCAAGCATCCTTTCCCTGGCACACTGACTGACCCCAGACATCTCCTGGGCACATTGTGCATCCTCTAACCACCAAGCCTTTCCTCCCACATGTCATGTGTCTTGACTTTGCATCTCACATCCTTGTTCTCCTGGAGATGTACTACTTTACTTTCAACGTCAAGCTCAAGTGTACCTCCTTGGGAAAGCCTTTCTGGATGTTTTTTACTGCCCTCCATATACTGTGTTGCCTTAGACTGTAGCACCCATCTGTCTTAGAATTTATCTCTCTTAAGTGTAATCATAATGAAATCTACTCAAGAGTTACAGAGCACCAGCTAAGCCTTGGGTTCTAGCACTAAATAAATAACAATCACAATCCCTGCTATCAAGAAAATCATCATCTAGCTTCTTTTAACTGGCATCCCAATCTGAATCACAGAACACAAAATAACTTATCTGAGTGACTGGTTTCTCAGTTCTCCCAAGGATTACACATAGTGAGCACTACAACATACACTAGATGTCTCAGGGCACTAGGGTTTACCTTCTTGAGAAAGCCCCATTCTCAAACACCAGGACACTTAAATTAGAGTAGCAACAAGTGCTATGACAGACACAGGTATACACTGAGATGGAAAAAGAGAATAAGGATACTAATTGCTTATGTCTTTGTTTCCTCAGTAACATGTCTTATTCTTTTGCTATCCTCATTTAGCATTTAGTGCAGGCCTATTTTATGGTGGCCATTGACTACATCCTTGTTGTTGAATTAAGGCTTTGAAATTTATTCTTTTTTTTCTTTTGTCTTCAGACACTGGCCAAGGCAATGCAAATTATCCATATTTGTAAATCCAGCATCTACTTACTGCTTGAGACATAGTTGTTACTCAGTGATGGCTTAGTGAATAAATGGAAAAATTCAGAAATGTTGCTCAGGGATCATAAGTGCTACTTAAAGGAAAACTAATAATAATGCCAAAATCTTTTCTATTACTTAAACCACACTTCTGGGAACCTCTCTTCAAATGTTATTGCTTCCAAAGAAAGACTTTATTAAAAGTGCAAGTAAGTCCTGGCTTGTGTGGTTCAGTGGATTGAGTGCTGGCCTGTGAACCAAAGGGTCACCAGTTCAATTCCCAGTCAGGGCACATGCCTGGGTTGTGGGCCAGGTCCTTAGATGGGGGCATGTGAGAGGCAACCACACATTGATGGTTCTCTCCCTCTATTTCTCCCTCCCTTCTCCTCTCTCTAAATATAAATAAATAAAATATTTTTCAAAATGTACAAGTAAAATAGTATGAAGTGAAAAAAGGTTGTATTTTTCTGAATGGTGGGGGTACAGGTAAGTGGTGGTATTTTCAGTGTTATTTTAATCTAATAAAGACAAAAAATTAGTTTGAATATATTTTCAAGAATAAGTAGCCTCTAATTACAACTTGAGTTTAGGGGGAGACAGTGGGGAAAATATAAAATGTCATTAAAATACCAGCATGCAAAAAAACATTTGAGGGGGTCTGTGATACCGCTTTCTTGTACTACAAAGTCTGCAGCCACATCGTTTCAAACAGAGTTGCCTTTTTATAAACATCATATAGTTCACACCTCATACTTTTCCTGGGATTAATGGTCTTCCCATTATGTCAGTTAAAAGCATCTCTTTGTTCATTTAATCACCAAAAAATTTTGAGTCTGAGTGTGTTTCAGTTTAGAGAGGTGCCATACTCGTTAACTGCCTCTAGGGGGCTCTTTATCAAAATTCCTGCTGCTGAAGCAGCATTTTCCTAAATGATCCCTTAATGCCTTGATCCCCCAACTGTCAAATTTATACCCAAGGAAGAATTTGCTTTCTTTAGGGCATAACCTATTATACCACTGAGTTGCTAAAATATAAATAAGTACATATAAATCTGTTTAAGTTAGCAGTAAAATAATTCTTTGTAAATCGTGGCCTACATAAGTATATATGGAATTCAGCATGGAAGTATTGCCATGTAGAAATGATAATGAACCCAAGTAAACCAGCACATGGTGATTTTCAACATTTTGTCAAGGGAAAGAATTCTGCTATGAAAGCACTACTTTAAAAATCAAACAAAGGTTAGGGGACCTGGTTTAAAATTGTTATTAAAACATACCAGAATTTCACTTTAATGGTCACGGGCTTAGTTAAATATATTTCAGAAGCAAAGCTTCATGCTTGGATAGCAAGTAAACACCATCCCAAGACAGTAGATGCCCCTGAATGTGTATTGTCAGAGGATTTGGCTCTGCCCGAGTTGTACTGTCTTGGCGGCCAATGTGCCCTCCCAGTACTCAGGTGAGAAGATCCTGATGCTCATCTCTGGAAAACAAGGCTAAGCCCATCCAGGGGCCTGGAGGGAGCCAAGCCTGGGAGAGTCCCTGTGGGTCCCTGGCACTTTCAGGTGCTGAGGCTCTGGCTGTAAGCCTCAGAATCACTACTGAGCTACTAAGTTTCACTTTGTTTCATATTTTAATATTTCTAAAATCCAGATCTGACGTGCATTCTAGCCTAAGTTAATTGGAAATGTTTAGTGGTTCATAACATAATTGTGCATCTTATAGTCAATGATATCAATGCAATATGGTTGTTGAGGTGTGCTCCAGCTCAGTGAATTTAAATTATATACAAAATCACCAGAACTTATTAGAATGTATATTATGATTCAGTAGATCTGGGAAGGGGCTGGAGTTTTTTCATCTAACAAGCACTCAGGTAATGTTGATGCTACTGGTTCACAGGCCACACCTTGATTAGTAAACCCCTAAGTGGGCTACAAGTAGTTGGTGGGCTTTCTTTCCTTTTAACTCCCTAAAAACTACACCTTTTAGTTGTATGTCATTGTTTAGAAATGGTTCTAGTATAAATGTAAGTAACTTTTAAAAATTGTGTTAACATATAACAAATCAAATAATTACTAAATAACAGTAATGTTAAGAAAGGTTGGATTTCAATCATCGGTTATGACACCTTTTGGCCTGGGGACCTTGGGGAAGAAAATGTTAAGGAATAAAGCAGGTTTACTTTTTCAAACAAACATTTAAGCCTCACATATGAGACTCTACTTGGTTTATAGTTAGTGAATACAGGCAGAAAATAGAGCAATTACTTTTGTTTGTCTTTAATATTTTATGTATTTATTTTTTAAATAGAGGGGATGGTCAGGAGAAAGAGAGGGTGAGAAACATCTAGTAAGAGAGAAACATAGATCAGCTGCCTCTTGTTTGTGCCCTGACTGGGGACTGAACCAGCAACCCAGGTACATGCCCCAACCAGGAATCCAACCAGCGACCCTTTGCTTTGTGGGATGATACCCAATCAACTGAGCCACACTGATCAGGACTTCAGAAATTAATTTTGAAAAATAATGTTAATTGAAATCTGATGATAATGATAACATCCTTAAAAAGCAAATGAAATTATTTATATTTGAACTATAAAAACTGAGTGACTATAATTTGGCTCATTAAAAAGATACACATTTTTCTAAAAGTTCTGTTTATTAATCATCTTTACAAGATTTTGATACATTGGATAGTGGATATTATGATTTAGGAGAACAGACAAGGAAAGCACACTGGGCTTACAGCTCACACACAGGATTTCTTCTGCATCCTTTACACATTAGTGATATGGTTTTAATGATGTTACAAATTATTTGTGATCTCCAAGTTTATCCACTTTCCTCACAAAGCCTTTAGAAAGTTAAATAACTTTAAAAATAATACAATGGTAGCAAAATCTCACACTCGTCTGCAGTCAAGACAAGCATCATGCTTTGTAGGGTCCAGAGCAAAATGAAACTTAGGGGGTCTTTGTTCAAATGTTATTAAGAATTTCAAGATGGCAACAGGAAGATGTTAACCCGAGAGCAGGGCTCCTCTGTGAGTGGGGCCGTGTGACTGTACATAGAGTTCATGTGCCCATGAAGCAGAGTCCGTGTGTGTTATGACTGTAGCTAATAGTCACTGACACTAAAATATTACAATATACGAGGCACTACACAGATTACATAGTCTGATTTACTCCTTTAAAGGAAAGAAAATTAATGCACAGAAATATGAAATAACTTTCCTCAGGTCACATAATGACCAACTCTCGGGAACGAGGATTTGAATGGCACATTGTGATTCCAAAGACATTTACTTTATCTAATTTAATATACTATCAATTTGTAAGTAGTTACTGTCACGCCCATTTCATTCATGTTTAGAAACTCAGGCTCAGGAAAAATAGTATATATGTTTGAAGAACAATCATTTTTCATGACTTTGATTAGGTGCCCTATGCTAACTTAATTATCTCGCATTCTGGCACTTCCACGGAGCCCACTGCAGGCTCATGTCACACACGGGGAACAAACCCTAACACTCAGGGTCCTCGGTGTCTCGGCACACAGAATATTTACTCAACAATGACATGAGTCTCACTTTCTTATTATTTAAGTCACATGCTTCTGAATGGTAACAGTAGTATTTCCATTTTAAAGTAATGAATTTGTTTTAAATGCTTCAATAGTGATGGTTCTCCTGAATAAAGACCAGTTACCATTCACAGGAATAATTTTTGCCAAACATAGCACTTGATCCAAAGAACTAAAGAGAGGAGTATATCATCTTATAACAGAAATTAAGATGAAATTCAAAATAGTTACTATGTTTTGGATGGATTTTAGACTTTTAAAATATGGCTCAAACTTGCTAAAGTCCAAACTTGTACAGGGTATTTGTATGAGACTTTTTATTTTCTTTTTCTTTGTAATGTGTTTTCTAACCCTGCATGCCATTTATGCTTTCCTATTGTTTTCCAATTCTGAGAGTGGAACTAATTCATTTTGCTTCATTCCCTTATAATATCATGCCAATTATAGAGCTGAGCAAAGAGAGGCAGAGAGGATAACTCAGATTAATCTGCCACATTTTCTTTGAAAGTGTTACTAAATTCCTCTAGTAGAATTATTTAATTTCTGCTCTATTTCTAGAGCAATCTTTTACCTTACTTTAGGAGGTTGTATTGTCATTCTCTGTTTCTTTGTCAGGCTGTCCTTCCAGATTCCTATGTACATTCTCTTAACCTACCTATGTATCCCCAGTGTTGAGTACAGAGCCCAGCACATTGCAGGGAGAGATTAATGTCTACTCATCAAATGCCCACACGCAAGTGTTAATGCACAGGCAAATGGAGCAATTAACACCAGATACTCTAGTGGGTAATGAAATTAAGAGGAAATGTTCAGTCTTAGACATTATTCATTGCTGCTTTCTGCTGGGCTAGAAAATGTCATACACTATAAAGTGTATCAAGTCCTCAAAATTAAAATGCCATTGAACACCCTACCAAATCATGTTATGCTAGCTTGATATATGAAAGTGCTATAATGCATTATGCCAACTGCTGATATAGTTCCAGGCTATGAGGCATCTGCTGGAAATGATGGGAAATAAAAATCTGTGGGTCCTCTGGAAAGAGAGGTAGCTATGTCCAAAAGCTAAATTCCAGACATGGACTCACCAGATGCTTTGCAGACACTAAAGAGCTGAGTTTCACTTCCTTGGGGACCTGAGCAGATGGAACTCCCTGAACTCAATCTCAAAGAGGAGTGTGTATGACAAAATGCCTAGTTTCTGCCCCAATTGATTATTTCCCTTGCCCCCTAAGGCTACAATTCACAGAGCAAACTTAGCAATGTATGAAGCCAACACTGTATAGAAATCTAGAAAGCACTTCTTCCCAATGTGTTTTGTGTGGTCCCTGTTCATATGGTTGACTACATACTACAGAAATTGAGGATACAAATTATTATCTTTTTTATGCCTTTAAAGGAGGAGGTGTGTGCAGGCTGCTTGCTAGAATAGAGAAAAGAACTACAGAGGTAACATCTCAGTACCAGTTTGAATACTGGCAAAAAAAAAAAATCCTAGTGGAAGCTTATATGTAACTGGTCACCTAATAGCTCCTGCTAATACAAACAGCTCCTGCTTTTTCCCCTTCACTTTAGACCTTCTCTTTTCCAACATCCTAGCAATCTAGGCTGCCTCTTTGCTCTATCTTTCCTCTCAAGTTTCCAGTAAACTTCATTTCATATAATTTTACTTTATGAAAGTACTGGGAACAAGGAAAGAGAAACAAGACTACATTATGAATAAAGAAATCAAAATAGAGGATCAGTTAAAGGCAAGGATTATTAGTTACCAGTTAAAGGTCAGGTTATTCAGGTTCAGATCTCGGCTCTGCTACTGACTAGTTGTTTTCCCTTAGGTCAGTTACATAGTCAGTCGCCTTCTATCTCCACATTCTCATTTGTTAAAAAGGGATAGCAATTACTGCCTATCTATTGTCATGCTTGAAGTATTACCTTTGAATATGCAAAGCACTGAAAAAGTGATAGTGTACCCCTCTATGTACAGGGTTAATAAAAGCACTACTGTAAATAAAATACTACAAGTCCACACACATGCACACACACACATTGTTTTTTTCCTGACTCCCTTGTTGCTCTATTTGAAATATCAGATATGAAATTATTTCACAGTTCCATTAATTTATTTTTTAAACTAAATTGTTAACTTTGCTCTGTTACTGATGACCTTAGGCATATGCTTATTAGGTAACTCACTGGATGTTGTAGATATTATGAGAAATAGAAAATGCTTAATATATAATTGTTGCTACTCTGGAATACACCAACTGCCTTACTCTTTCAGCAATAGCTCTGACTTTTAATACCCTCTGTGTACGTAGTGCCTAGTGTACCATAGGCATGATTAGATACCACAGAGTTTGTGTCATTGTAGTTTATTTGGATGATCTGATTCAGGCAGTGTGCTCAACTATTACAACAGGAGTACTTAACTCAGGGATGGAACACCCAGGTCAGGGTCCAGTCCTGCCCCCTCGGAGAGAGGCATGTGTTCTGCTGACATCTCAGGGTCCTTAGTTACACAATGGGGATATTATTATTATTATTATTATTATTATCATTATTACCACCTAACAGGTGTTCTTGGGGAGACACGCTTAAATAAAAGGATTTATGACTTTAAAAAATAAAGGTGTGGTCTATTGTCCTGCAAATAAAAGAAGGCCAAGGTCATTGAGCTCTGTTTGCACTTTGGTGCTGATGCTTTATTACAGCAGAACACTTGAAACACATTTCAGTATTTTCAAGATCCAAAAGTAAGTAGGCAGGATCTATAATAAATCAGGTTAGTGGCACATGAGAATTTGTCAAATTCTTTGACATTCCCACAAATTCCAGCTTGCCTTCTCGTTAGAGTATTAAAAGCAAACTGCCATCTTCTGTGCTTTAAATCTGATGGAAGAAATTTATTTTATTCCTAGAGCTGAACCGCTCAAAACACTACAGGCCAATTTCTGTCCTCTCCAGCTGGTCTAAACCAGGCTCTCTTATGAGTCACTAAGCCAAGACCTTGCCTCTAGGAAGGCAGCCCAGAGCCAGTGCATGAGTCCTTGTATCATGGGAATTCTTTTGTGGTTTTGTCATTTTTTTTGCAGCCTATTCATTTTGTGGGGCATTAACAAAACCAGTCTTAAAATGGTTAGTGCAAGTGAGACATTCTACCAAACATAATTAAGGTAGTATTACCCCTAGTTATATAATAAAGTGATGAGTAAAAATGTATGGATCTGCACGGAAAATGCCTAGAAGGAAGTGAGATGGGAACCTATAAAGCAAGTCTCTTCCCCAAAGAGCGAAGGAAGGCTGTGGAAAGGTCAATGCAAACAAATTGTAAAATGCTACCTACCAATATACAGACAGTGACAACATCATAAGAGAGGAAAGGCAAAAAGTGTCTCTAGGCATTAGGAATCCCAACAAGAAAGAGTGGAGGAAATGAAAACCTGGGGAGAAATGGCTTTAATCTGGACTTTGCAGCCTAGACCAAGAGATCTCCCAAGAAGAGAAGTCCTCCCTCCTCCCATGTTTCATGATTCACAGACCTAAGTGAACACCTTACCCTCTACAGTTCTTGGAAAAATAACTTAACATGCAAATTCCACCACTGATGTTTGTCCTTACAAGTAAATGACAGGGACTCCTGTCTGAGCAATGAGGGGAACAAGAGAAGACGACACCTGAGGAGCCCCATTTGCTGAGCTGTTCTATCACAGAAGAGGTAGATAAAGTGAGAAGCCTTCACAATTTGCTGAAGTTCTCTTTTGTTCAAAAAAAGAAAGACAGATATTAAGGGGTGTTTGCATGAAGTCCATTAGCTTCCCCAGAGCTAATGCTGGTACCGTGTGGAAAGCAGAGTGTTACCGCTGCACAAGGCAAGGGAGACCATGCTGACAGAGTGTGGCAAGCAACTATTTTTTCACAGTAGGAGAAATGCTTATATAAGAGGATATTTTCTGAACCTCATCTGCCTCATAGCATCTTCCAAATTTTTAGTGCTAAAAGTTTCTCAGTGTAATTAAAGCCTGAGCTGATCTAATTAGATTGATGAAATTTTCAGTAGGGATTTAATTCCCCCTAGCACTTCACTTTCTTCTCCTCCTCCTCCTCCTTCTTTTTTTTTTTTTTCTGGAATCCTTCCCCAGGCTCATCCCCCGCAATATTTAGTGGCATCATTCAAAACTGCCTCACACAGGCAGGCCTCTGCTCAAACAATGCCAGCAGGTACATACGGCTAAAAATGAACTTCAAATGAGGAGGTCTAGGTTGTTCTATTGGATGCAATTCTTTCACACCTCTTTAATTTCATTTCCCTCCCAACAAACTATGTTAAGTAATCTTCACTCTGCAGGAGGGAAATAGGTGTTTCAGAGCATTTTGGAAGCACAAAGAAATGCATACAGCTAGAGATTCTAAGGCAAGATTAATGAGGGAGCAGTATGACCCGTCTTTGCACGTCATTTCCTAAGAGCACCGAGTCTTCAGGGTCAAATACTGGGAAAGAAATACATATTAGTGAGACTTCATCTATCTTTGAAAATTAAAAAAAATATCTGTAAGGAGCATCTTAGAAATCAACTCAGACTTTTATACAGAAAAATGAATGCATTTAAAGTAGTCTAAGGTGAATGGGCAGGGCAGTGCCTGTGCTCAAATAGGCCCCAAGCATTGCCCTTGGACGCCATGACTTGTCTTTCTGCAACATCGGCCATGCACCGCTCCTGGTGGAGCAGTCACTCAAAGCTGCTTGTTGGAAAAAAATTAAATTAAATGCAGATGATCAATAATTCTTGAGCGACATATACTTTAGCTTTTACTCAATGTTATCAAAAATAAAATTAAAATATAAACAGACATTTCTTGCCAGAGCATGATTAGTATTGCTTTTGTACAAATCAGATCGAAAAAGCATATTGTTTAAAGGCCTATCATCCTCTAGAAATTTTATAGATGTGGGCTGCATATAATGGTAATTTATTATTTATAATTTCCCCTTTAATGTTTCTCAAATTTATATCCTTTAAAAGTAATTTTCAATGAGCTCAAAAGTGTCTCCAAAGCTCTTTTGATTTATTTATAGTAAAAATAAAAGTTTCAAAAAACTACTTTGATCCCCCAGTATAAATTCCTAGCCATTCAAAGTTCCCTCTCATTTTAAACAAAATATAATGTATGAAATTCAGGTTAGATTTTGTTGAACTAACTTTATTTTATTTTAAAATTTGATAATCACTAAGAAAATATTAATATTTATAATGAGGGTTGGTTGTTCTATATGTAAGCCAAGTCTCATTTCAAATAGTCATATATATAAGGTGCTAAATCCTTCTAATCATTATGTAACTTCTTTTTCACTTTAATCTAAGAGTGAGGATGAGAATGCTCATAGTGGTAGGCCATCTCTATTGTGGTACCTTGAGTGCCCCTGTGTATAGTGAAAGAGAGCCAGCCGTTCAAATGTATTTTATCTGATAGGATTCTGTGTTCTAATCCTGTTATCCCTTCACTGCTCTTGGGTGAGTCAATGAACTTCTCTAGGTCCGTTTCCCTGCTTCTAGAACAAGAAGATTGGACTCAGAGAAGGACTTCCAGGATCCTTCCTATTCTAACACTCCAGAATTTCTTCTCTGATTTCAGAGAAGTTGTTATGAGTTTTTCCCCTAAGACTAATCATCCTAAGGTGATTTACATACTAGATTTAAAATATAAAATGTTATGAGTCATAAATGAAACCATATTAAGGTTTTACATATGCAATGTGCTACAGGGCAGAAAGCCCAACAGAGTTTCAAGGAAGGCTTACAGGGTTTAGTGTTAAGAGAGATGTGGTGAGAATGACCAAGGGCATGTTCCTCTCTTTTCAGTAATTCTACAAAGCTTGCTATCTGAAACAGGTGATTTAGCTCAAAATCTATGATACTTTGTCACAATTTCATTTCAGAGGTAGAAAGAGCAGGGCATTCTAAATAGCAATTCAGACACGGAGGAAAACTATGACCCATCTGAAAGCCCTTCAAATGAGGACTATTTTGATTTATAGGATGATTGTGCCAGCATCTTTCCACTCTCTAGTTGCCGGAAGGAAATAAAGCACAAGAAATTACACATCAAAACAAGCGCAGCGCCCACTCCAGACACAAGCCCCAGGCTGTGGAAGAGATGTGGGACACACTCATCAATAAAGAGGAATGATATACATCCAAACCCTACGGAGACAATAGCATGAGGGAACCCTCATGGCACGGACTCAGTAGCTACCAATTAAATGTCATATGGGAGACCACCTGACTTGTTTTTGCTGTAGTGTTTGTGTGTGTGTGTGTGTGTGTGTGTGTGGTTGAAAGACACATTGAAAAGAATTCTAAAGTGAATGGACTATTCATTATCATTTAAATTTTAAAGACATTAATCTGAAACAGTAATTTTAGATTAAGGCAATCCACAGTAGCTTCATACACACAAAAAATTGCCTCTCCCATGTTGAACTGCCAAAAGACGATGAGGTTCAGCTGGACTCAGACTTTAACTGCAGAAATTCCCATGTTCTTCCAGGATATCCAAAAAGGCTCTTTAGCTGAATTCCAGATTCTGCTAGAGATACACGGACTCCCTTTCCTTTTCCCAGTCCATGATGGGATTGATTTTCAATAGATAAAGCAGGGCACGGGGCTGATTACAGGCTGGCCCGTTGATAGTGAAAGTGAGGAAAGGAGGTGGGTGGGGGATATGGTTCTGTCGGCAACCCCAATTCCCATCACTGGGGCTGGGGGTGGGGTTCAGGTGTCTCGTGAATTCTAATTATGTTTTTTACCATGTTCCTCCCAACTTGAAGCACCTTCTCTCTCCCCTACCTACCCAATTCACAGCTGTCCCTCAAGATTTTCTTACTCAGCTCTGCGCATCCTCTTCATCTGCTAGATCTCTCCCTTGTTTTGCTCTCTTTTGAACCCAACTGGCTGTACCTGGGCCAGATGAGTTAATTCCTCATTCCTCACGGTCTATTGCACATTCCTAAAAACAGTCCCAATCTGTAACAAACTTGAGGGTTTGTACAATTTTCTAAGTCAAGGACCCTAACATACATTTGTGTTGGGACACTGTATATTATGGTGGCTAAGATCACAAAAGACTTTGAGATCATATTCCTTGATCAATCCCTAGACCTTAATACTTCTTATATACGATCTTACTCAAGAAACTTACCTGCTCCCAACTTCAGTTTTCTGGTCTGAAAAATTCAGATAATAAAATTGCTACCTATATTGTGGAGATCCTTATAAAGCTCACAGGATAGCATCAGGCATGAAATATGAGCTCCAAAAAATGTCAGTAATATTATCATAATAATCATTTTTATTTTACTATGTCCACAGAGATTAACACAGTCCTGAGTCATACTACATATTTTTGAAGAGTAAAAGTTATTCTCTGGGAGGTCGTTGACCCCTCCCACCACAAAGTCTGGTTATATTCAGCCTGCCAGAACCACACCTCCTTGTATTTGTTAAAACCAGAGCAAACTGAACCCCTTAGGACTCTTCTACACACATTCACATACTGGGCAACACAGCACCAAGTACGTTCACGTAAATGGAAGACAAGTAAGAATAACTCCAGCAGTGACTGCTTTTCACTGATGCTTACCAAAATCAAGTTTATATGATTAGAAAATTTTCTTTAGAATGAACCAAAGTATGTCACCACTTACCACCAACACCTACAGCTAATCACGAACAGATTCAGTTATTGAACTTTACATGTTAGAGGTCACCACCATGCAGCTGCAGCTCTGTGATGCCAGAGGAGACTCTGGCTCTAACAGCCCGAAGAAAGTGCATTAAGCCTGAATGAAAACGGGCAGCTCTATGGGAAAACCTTCATATAAGTTAAAAATCAAGAACTTTGTGATCTTTCTCTCCTTGTACCCCAACAAGATGCGATCCAGTGAAAAGTTACAGCAGATCATGACATCTGAGAATGGGGGTGAAATTACTGATGTCTTTTAGCCTGGTGGCACTGGTCAGGTAAACACTAGGTAAGCTGAGCAGATCACAAATGAAAACAGCTTTACTTCCTTCATAACATATTTAAGATACAGTAGCAAAATGGTTTATCATACAGACTCATTTTTTTATACAGTCTCTCTCTTGCAGCCAATTTTTTCCTTTTTTTTTTCCTGTAATGCTCAAACAAGTCACGGCTATCATGTACATAAAAGCTAAGGCATTTTAGTGAAAATGAGCAAAGCATTTAGCTTAACTCCAGGCGCAATGTATCTTTGTGCTGGACTGTGTTTCACCGCTATTACACAGCTGCCCATGCAAATCTCAGTTGTGAACTACTTACAGAACACTACAGAAGAGGAACTTAGTTCCTTCACAACGTCCCGTGAGTTGCCCACCTCCCCTGACCCTATAGAAACAACAGTAGGACACTTAATTTAATTAAGGTTGTGTCATGTGACTCCACAAACAGCAGGTCTTCAGTAAACGTGCTTTCAGTCCAGATCTGAAATGATGAGATCATGGATTAGAAATGATTCTGGTGACAGCGATAATTACCTCTTTGAGACAGCCCATAAAGTTGTTACTGACTGGTGACCCTGGAAGGTCTGCTGTGCTGGGACTGCCTCCAACATAGAAAAAGTCATCAGACCCCAGCATGGTGTAATCTTCTTGCGTGTAGCCCGTTGTGGTAAGAATCCCATCCACTGATATTGTCACCTAGATAACAAAGCACAGGGAAAGGACACGCTATACTCAGACCTAGATACTGTAATCCTGGGATATGCCTGTTTTGTGTTTTGTTTGTTTTATTTTTTTCATTTTGCTTTTTCGCTTTTTTTTCTGTTTGGTTTTTATTTTTAGACCTATGGCGGAACCCATTTTCATGTCTGTTTCAGGTTTATTCTTGGATTCTAGTCAACTAGCCCTAAGAGAGCTAAGCTAGTTAGAGCGTTAACTGATTATCGAACTAGTGTCAGCATCGTCCCTACTGCAACTCAAAAGTTATTTAGCAGACACAAAAATGGTGTTAGTAGAATGCTTCCTAGGTTAGTTTTGCTGGTGTACATATTAGTAAAGTTTAGTCGTCTGTTATTGACTAATCACAACGTGCACCTTGTTAACATAAAAGGCACAAGCTACTTCCAGCAACGTCACTATTTGCACTATTGAGCAGCAGTTGTTCAGCATGCAAGTGCCTACGTCCATGCAGAAGGGGAGGGAGGCAAAACAACAACCCGTGGAAGCGGCACACGCTGAGGTGCACATGCAGGAGGGACAGTACAGTTCAGAAAGGAAAGAAAACAGGGAGAACCATAGGAAAAAAAAAAACAACAACAACTGCTTTGTGATGACGTAAAGATGAGTGGGTGTGGCATCTCCAGCATTCCCAAATCAAGTGTGCATGCCATGCATCATGAGTGGTTAGAGCCTGGCTGAGCCTGTGGTCACTCGGGCCAGCCACCATTTGTCTTATCCCGTGTTAACCACAGCTGGATGCAAACGTTCGAAACGTTAACGATGCCCCTACAGGTGAGTTGGAAAACAGAGGTTGACAGGAACAGGTCAAAATAAGAAGGTCAACAACAGATGAAAAGAAGGAGGTCAAAGTAAGCAGAAGAGTACCAACCGCAGTTCCTCTTTTGTTAATGATGTCTACAGTTAAAAGAAAGAAAGAAAACACACGGCAAACCCAAAATAAGAAACAATTAGAATGATATCTACCGAACAATGTAGTTTGTTTACCATAGCGTGTCCAATGCCTGAGTGCTTTGTGGAGAAGGGGGGAGAAAGGAAATTAAAAACTGTGAACAGAATAACGATCGTTACTTAAAAAATATGATGGTCTCTACCATGTTAGTACATTTTTTGATTCAGGTAACGGTTAGTAGAATGAAACATTCCATGAATGACATGTTAGTTATTAAGCATGTTAGTAACATAGAAAAAGGGCAAAAAAATTTTACAAGAAAAAAGCAGACTAACAAATAGGCCTCCCGCAGAGGTAATAATTTTCCTGCCAGTATTGTTCATAACTTGCTACTAGACATAAACAGACATACGGCAACGTTCCCTTTGTCTCCCTGAGTACATCTGACAGACATTTAAAAAGTTTAAAAGGGATTCAAAGGCCTAAAGCTCATCAGCTGACCACTGCCGCCCTGTGCCCATAAGTGATCCCTCCCCCACCCTGACCCTCCCCAGCCCCAGAAAACTCATAGGAATTGGTTGGTATTGCCCTACTACTCAATTTTACAGCATACAAGGACTCCTCCTCAACTCCAAAACTTCCTTCGGTCATATTGATGGACTTTAGGGTCACAGTTTACTGCAATGAAACAAAGCAAAGATCCTGACACATAAAATGAGTAGAATGGATTTGTTTTTAATCTGTCCTGCCACACATGCACCCCGGCTGGATAACTACAGTTTCCTTTGAACTACCAATGCATAGCTTGGTTTGTGACCTGAGCAAAGGCAAATCTAGAAAGTGGGCTCCTCAAGCCCCACCCTTCCTCCTGTGTTTCTCTCAAATGAGCCTCTGGTCTCTCGGTGAGTATCTGAGAGAAGAAATAAAAAAGGAAAACCAAAGAGACAGACTTATAGGACATTTGTGGTCTACAGCTGTACTGATGGTGGGCGGCCATCTCCCAAGGCAGGTGTGACGCATGCAGGGCCCCTCCCATGTCAATAAGGCCTCGCTATGATCTTTGAGGGGGTCTCAAGAATCCTTCAGTTTCACTTGTCTGTCTTAGCTCGACTGACTATGTCTGTACTCCTAACATCCCTTTGTGCTTCTCTACCTTGCATAAATTAAGCCTTTCAGAAGGGGGAAAGAAAAGGTTAGACAGTTAACAGCTCAGAAAGAGAGGGCTGTTGTAGTAAAGGAAAACCAGAGAAAATCCAGTGATTCTGCAACTGTTCAGAGAAACAACAAATATGTTAGGGATATTAGTTTGAGATCAGAATGTACTGCAGAAAAATTAGTCACTGTCAACACCAACATGATACATTGTCATATCATAAATTTTAAATAATAACCAAAACTTATCATGTTCAATATATAAGGACAATTGACTCACTTTCATCTGTATACATATATGTATATATATATACTGTAATAATATGTATCCTTTAAAAACATACAGTATATGTGGACCCATAGATTTACTAAAGAACTGAATGTTTTCTAATATATAAGATCTTTGCAAGATTTAAAAAAATATATAAATAAATAGAAAGGGGCACCTAGAATGTGAATTGGCCTCTCCAGAGTCATTTGGGGTTTAGCTTAACATGTCTGTACTAAAAATAAAAATATCCTCATAAACAGACTCTTCGGGAGATAAGTAAACTCCCAAAGTCACTTTTCCCCTCAGAAATTTTTTTTGTCCCCATTTCAAAGATGGGGGTTAGAAAGGAGTGGGGATTGATACAATCCCAAATCACAAACACATGTATATTGACTACAAAAAAGGAACTGTGATTTAATGACCCCAATGTGCATGCTTCCAGATGATCACCATGAAAACTATAATTTAAAATCAAACAAATAAAATAAAAAAAAACACAACAAAATCACACACATCACAGGAAGGGCAGGTCGCAGAGATATTCTTGCAGCCCTCTGGGAAATTGTATGTCGCTGTATCAAAATAGCCTTTGGGCCCCCAGAACTTTCTAGATATGCCCCTGCTCAAGTATGGCAGGAAGATTTATCTCCAAAGAAAAAAACAGCTAATTTGTAAGCGACTCTGAGGAGCCCTATATCATGTTGTTAGGATTTTCAAGTACCACACACACAGCTGTAGCGAGAAACAAGGCCAGTTACTCTCTTATCCACTGCGCTGTTACCTGACGCAGATTCCTGGTGACTTTCACATCATGCCAGGCATTATCATTAAACTTTCCATTCACGGGCTCCACTAGTGCTTCAAAGGCCCCTGATCCCAAATTAATGACCAGAGAGACAGCTCCATTTTTCAGGGCAAGATTGACATAATCAGCTGATTTCCCAGTGTGAAGCATCAGTCCATTCCTTTGAAGGGTTTTAAAGGACAGAGTTATTTCGTCACTGCTGCTCTGAATAGGGTTTTGAGACAAATCGTAGCAGAAGTATTCAGATCCTTTGAAAGTGGCAATATATTCTTCTTTTCCTAGAGGAAAACAGATACATACATGCATAAGTAAAGCAATAAATATACTATGTAGATGAGCAGATTTCAACAGAAAAAACAATTAATCAGTCTGCATATTAACTCTTCGGCTAACAAACATTTATGACTGACCAGAGCTCTGTCAAAGAGTCAAATATTCCTGTAGATGGCAGTATATACCATTTACTAAACCTCCTCAGCCTTTGGGCCATCCACTGTGGTAGCTAAAGCTGACATTCTTGAAAATTCAATTACTTTTTAAGCATCACTGCAAGAGCTCTGATCAGAGAAGGAAGCTCTGCAGTATCTCCGGGGCATGAATCAGGTGCCATACATGCCGACAGGATGGTTCTACTCTGCTGGCAACCATGGCCTCCAACGTGTTTGCAACATTCTCTCCGTCCAACTGAGGCATTATTTTAATTTTCAGTGAGAAGCTTATATTCAAAGATCTCAGTGAAGAGCTAAATATTTTCATCACTGAGAAACTATAACAAATTATCTGGTGAAGGGAAAGCAAAGAAAAAATAAAATTAGAATTTGGTCTGGGAGTAAATAGATCTCCTGTAGTGTTCTACAGGAGATACATTTTTTCTCCCTGGATAAAGGGAGCGGTGATAGAAAACTTAATGGAGTTAGCTGGATTGTTGATTCATTCTCTGATCTCACCAAGCAGATGGTAGGGCTGGCTTTTATGAGACTGGTAGGAATTCCAGCACATCATCATGAGGATAGTATATAAATGAAGTCTAAACATTTTCTATATACCGCAGTTTTTACCATATTCAGGAGTAACCATGTGAATCCCACAAGATACTAGGCAGATCAAAAAGAAGTGTGGCTATTTGGAAAGAACTGTATTCTCCCATTGATGAAATGACTTTAACCAAAGGAAAAGTGTGAGCCAAAAGCTCCCTCAACTTCCTGGGTAATGATGGCATTGTGCCAAGAAAAATCAGATGAAATGGCCTGGAATTAGCCTCTGATAACCTATAAACATGGAACTACAAGTGGTACTGAAGAATCTTAATCCATTTCACTGGTAATATAGCATCTCTACTATGCCCACTGGCAGGTTTGTGTACCAAAAACACCTTGCTGTAATGGTGGCAATAGTTTCTGTTTTTTAACCTCAGGGTTATTTTAACTTCATTATCATATAACTCATGTCTTTGCATCAGAGCTCAAACCAAGGCTTCAGCTCACCAGTGTCCAATGATCTGACTCCCTGGATTCCAAAAGTGCCATCAGTGGCTATCAGCAGGCAACACATGGCACTGAGTGAGACAGTGAGCACCTAGGCACTTTCACAAAGGAGTGTGCGCCACTGCCTACTAGTAAACCATGAGCAAATACTAGTGGTTAGGCCATACCGATCACATTCTGAGTCAGAGTCACAGCAAAGACAACATGAACTATACACACAGTCCGTCCCATTCATGGGACTTGTGGCTGAACACATCACAAGTGTTAAGCCCAGTGCTATACTTTTGGGTTAATGAAGTGAGCCAAGGCCGGCCTAATTCTTGTCTCGGAAAGTTTACAGTCTGGGTGTCTGCTTCTCTGGTGAGTTCAAAATGGTAAGTTGCTTGCTATAGGAACCAGCACAGCTCAGTATTTCTGATATATTGAAGGAAAAGGCAGGCCAAAATGTGAATTTAGATTCTAGCACAGCCACTGTCTAACTGTACTGGGGACAATTATATGTCTTTTTAAATCTCTGTTTCTTAAAATGCTTATTGATACCCATTTTTCAGGGTACCATGAGATGTCTGTAGAGACACGTGGCAAAGTTGGGGTGTACTAGAAACAGTAGATGTCTTGCCCCTTGCCTACCTAATATGATAAATAACCTAAAACAAATAATGCATGCCATACATTTCTGTGACATTGAAAATATTTTCTTTAGGATCAGAAACAGAATAAGGATGCCCATTATTAACACACTATATTTAAGGTCCTAGTTAATGTAGGAAGACAAGAAAAATATGAGCATTATAAAGATTATAAGGAAAAGTAACACCATATTAGCAAATACTGTTGTCTAAGTTGAAAGATCTAGACAATCTTCAAAAACTATTGGACGTAATAAGATATTTCAGAAAGATTATAGGATTCTACATACTTGGGACAATCAATGTTTTAAATATATATAAATAGACTTATAGCTTCAATGAAATTTTAATGTAAATCTCAATGAATTTTCTATTTTTTATTCATTTTTTATCAATGATTTTTAAAAGCTGATTCTATAAGTTCTATGAGAGAAACTAAAACCTAAATTAGCCAAGATATGACAGAGAAAGAAAATGAGCAAACTTTCCTATCGAAAGATGAGCATTTATTAGAAAAATATGGTGATTAAGATAATGCATCAGGATAGACAAAAGGGGAAGAATAAAGATAATCAAACTAAAAATAACCTTAAATATATATGAAAATTATTTATATCAAGTAAAGCATTACAGATAAGTGAGCAAAGTATAAATTAATCAATAAATGGTTCCTGGAGAAACTGGCAAAATGGACTTTATGTTGTTGCATTTATAAAAATTAATTCTCCATAGACAGAGCATACAAATTAGGCAAATCTGTAAAACTTTTCAAAAACAAGATGTTATGATACTGAAGTATATAAGGATTTACTGAACAGGCATTAAAAAGTACTAATAAAATACTGATAAATTCAACCACACTAAAATTAAGAATATCTATTCATAAATAATATCAAAAAGTAGGAATCTAAAGTAAAATTTGGGAGCAACTATTTTTATACATGTAGATATATCATATATGGTGATCCTCTTATCTGAAAATGATATTTGCTAAATTTTTATTCCCAGTGAAATTTCAGAACAGGTCCCTGAGCAGCAGGGAGCTTTAGAGAAGCTCCTGTAGCCCCAACCTTTAATTTACCTTATTAAGAAAGTAAGGTCCATAGAGTTCAAATGACTTCTCACGTTCAGAGATATGCCAGTAACAGAAACAGGACCAGAACTCAGCCTTCTGACTACCTTTAGATAACATAAAACAAAGTCTGGGGACTTGAAGAGGTTTGGTCTAATTAAAAGGCTGTAGCATTTTATCCATGTGACCTCACATCATTCCAAGTCCCCATAAGTTGGAATAAATCTTGACAAAATATTTGTTTGCCAGATAATATGGCAGAGTGAAAGAGAATTGTATTAAACAGAGTTTGCAATTCACTAAACAGCAAGCTATTAAGATATGAACGTTGACTGTCAACACTATGATATTCTTGTTACTTAAAAGTGAAAATATAGTATCACTCCTTTTGTACTGTTTAATTTCAAATTGGGGTAATTTAAATTTGCATTAAATGCAACCATACAGTTTTGGAAAAATTCACTCTGTAGATTATGCCATTACCTTAGAACATCATAAATGAGACATAAATCAAAGGAGGGAAAATATTTTTGTTATGTTCTTTTTCATGAAAGAAGATGTATCCTATATGAAAAATACATACATCATTCTATTCCACAACCTAAGAAGACTACATTTTCTCCAATTCTTTGTCTGCTACTATATCATTCATCAAGTTTTATGCTATATGCATTTGCATATGCAAATACCAGCACAATGAACAGTTATTTATGCTTTACTGTTGAACATTCAAAGAATAGGTCTATGATAAAATGTAGACCCAAATATCTTGTGTACTTGTAATATATGCAAAAACAATAAACATCAACAAGAAATTTGATCCACAAATACACACACACACTTATATCCAAAATACACAATGTATTTGTATAAATCAGTAAGAAAAAAGGACTAGACAAACCAACAGAAAAACAGACAGAATACTTGAACATACACTCCATAATAAAAGGGCATAATGAAAAGATGTTCAACTTTATTAATTAGAAGTAAAAAATAAAACCAAAATAAAATATCAACACATCCCACTACAATGAATAAAATAAAAAAGATAAAATGTACAAGGATGTGGAGCAACTAGAAGTCTCCTGTATTACTGGTGGGGACTAATTTTTCAAATTGTTTGGCAGCATCTTGTAAAGCTGAACATATACCTACCCTGTGATCCAGAAATTCCACTTGTAACTATATATCAGACAAAAAAAATGCACACAAAGATCATCAGAGTAACATACCAGAATGTTTTCAGTAGTGCTATCCATAATAGCCTCAAACTGAACACCACTGAAATATAATCAATAGTAGATTGGATAAATAAATTGGGGTATAGTCATACAAGGGGATATTAAAAAGCAATGAGAACATATGTTCTACAACTACCACATGAAAAAATACGGATAAATCTCACAATAATAATGTTAAGCAAAAAACATGCCAGACACAAAAGAGAACATATTTATGATCCCAAGTATGTAAAAAATGTAAAACCAAACAAAACTAATTCGGACTATTTTAAGTCAAGATGGTGGCTAGCCTTAGTAGAAATGGAGGGGGTACTAATGAGGAGGACTTTTGGGGTGCTAGTAAAATTCTGTTGTTGATCTGAGTGATGGTTATGGCACGGTGTGCTCAGAGTGCCAAAATTCATATAACTCTACAATTATGATTATGTGCACTTCCTAGTATTTTATTTCAATAAAAATTCTAAATAACCTAAATAACAGAAAATTAACCTGATAAAATATTTTCTTCTTGATTAATAAGGTGACGAGCAAGACACTACTCCTGTTAATGCTACATTTATTAGTAAAAACTAAAATAACAGCAATAGTAATATCAATTATGTTGCATTTAAAAACTTTTGAATGAACAGTAATATCCATTATTATTTACTCTTCAGAAAAACCTCATGGAATTTAGAGAAAATGTGTTAGGCTTCATGGATATAATTCTAATTGTTTGAAGGACCATCCTCTAAATGTATTGATCAATGGATCAATATTAAGGTGAAAGGACTTTCTATTACTAATCATAGCAATGGTAGAATTAGAGAAACAATTAAAAGATAAACTTCAAAAACTTGGAGCATTAATTTAATATTCTGTATTAATTTGCTTTATGTTGTTATAAATTGAAGAAGAGATCTAACAGGGTACCCTTGTATTTCAGTCCTATTCAAAGTCCATTCCTCCAACAACTTAGATAAAAATACATAATTCTTACTACCCTAATTTTCTGAGAAAAAGTTCAATGGGAAAATTGGAATTCTATAATTTCTTGTTATGCCGACTGGATGAGCTGAGTTTAAGAAAGTCAAATCTGATGGGAATAAACCTGAGTTCTATTCTCTGGTCCAAAACCACCCAACTGAACAAATAATAGCATACAGGAAACATGAGTTCCTAGACACAGCAGAAATAAAGCAAAATCTCTGGAGGACTTGGAACATGAATCACTGGCATGATTGAGGCCCATCAAAAAGTCCATGTAAGCTTGGGTTACATTTACAAAAGCACTTAGAAGAGGGCTGGGATGGTCCTGTGCATTAGTGCTGGTCAACTAATGGCTATTATAGTCCTACTTGGGTGAACGAGGCTGTGTGGTTACCTGCTAAGATAGTAAAAGACTTCTAGATTATGTGAGGTAATATAAATAACTCTCTAAAAAAAATCTTAGGGTACATATGACAGCTTCTTCAAATATCAGGAATATGTCATTTAGAAATGTAATTCCATTCTGTATGAACAGAATCAAAGCATAAATGCTATGGAAATTATTTCTCAAAATGATGAATACTTTCCAACAGACTTATCCATATGTGGAACATTCTACTTGATACAGTCTTCAGTCTTTGGATAGTAACTTGAACAACTAGATCTTTTTCAACACAAAGTATCACCGATTTCTACTTTATAAAGAAGGATGTTAGACAAAGAGAGGTTAAATGAGTTTTGAGCCCACATAGAAATTAATTTTCAGGACAGTGCTTCTTCCCGTTAGGCATGGGGTAAAAATCTTGTTAATTTGACACTGTTCTATGACTTCCAAATTCATAGAACTTTACTAACTGAAGGATGCCTATGGGGAGACAGAAGTCCTGCTGTCCCTATATCCACAGAGAACAGCAGGCCATCTCCTATGCCAAGAAACAGGCCTACATTATTATTCCTGATTTTTTTGACTTTTCATGTATACAAACCCAAATCACACAGGTTTGTAAGGTTTTAGCATATTCATGTGATTCTAAGGTTGTGTTCAAACAAAACCAGAAACTAAAATCAACATGTGAAAGAAACAAACAAAAACAGGCATTTGAGGTAGAGACTTGTTTCATTTGTTTTTCTACTCTAGAAGTCAAACGCACAAGAACATTTTGCCAAAACATCCTTGACTAAACAAAGGTATACACTAGAAAACTGCATTATTAAATTAAATAAAAGAGCATTGCTTTTTCTAACTGTAAAGATAAAGCAAGTTTGGAAAAACAGAGAAGGAAAATCTGCCTATTAAAAATCACATCCAGTTAAATTCTCGGTCCCTAGGAAGTATTACAGGAAATAGCATTGTTTTATTTGCTACAACCCTGTGTAATTTAGAAATTAAAATAATCAATTTATTGCAATAAGGAAAAAAATGCATTACTTTAAAGGTAGAGGTTATTCTTTCCTTAGATTTCCTACCTAATGCAATGTTGTAAAACATTCTAAAAGTCCCAAATATGATGCAACCTATGTAGGCTCTGAGGCCAACTTCTATTGTCTAAAGCAAGAAATCAAGCTTCATAAAATATTCATTCTTCAAGGTTTTATTTCAACTTAGGTATACCTCAAAGCAACCAATCTGGAAATAAGTTGCCAGGCATCCATCAGATAACTCCAAAAGATAGATACACTTTTAATGATATCTGAGGTTATTAAATGTGAAAGCTAAAGGAGACTTAGGTATTACCTAATCCACTGCCTTCATGTATTAGATGAGGAGACTAAAGGCCCAACACATAAAATTATGGTCACATAACTATAACTAATTGGAGTGGAACCAAAATATAACCTTGCTTTCTTGATTCTAATTTTAAGCTCTTCCTGATTTACCAGATAGGGCCATGGAATGAGCCTCTAATTCATGACCAAAACTAAATGCAGCTTAAACTTGAACATATTTTTTCAGAAAAATAGGACATGGTCCAAAACTCTAGCATAACAATTTTTCAATTCTATTGTACAACTGATTTGCATTTGTTTAAGTAACTGCAGGTACTGTGAAGCAAACAGGCCACTCTGTGCCCGTCTGGACTGATGACCAGCCAGTTTTGCATAGATCATATGACACCCAGGGAAGGTAATAAACAAATACTCAGGCACTAACCAGGTGTACATTATTGCACCTCTGAGCCTGCCTCAGGCTCAATTTCAAACAACTGAATTTATGACAACTAGATTCTTGCATCTTACAATGTGGAAGAAACTAGTGATATAATCAAAATAAAAACATAGCTTGGTGAGTACAGGACAGAGAATCTCCGTATAACTTAAGATTTCTTTGTATGCCAAGTAAAGAATTAAATTACGTAATATATACTTATAGTAGTAGTTATATTTATTGTAGATTTACAGATATTCTGTATTTATAGACAATTATAAAATAAATATGGAGAAAATAATTTCAAGTTTGAAATCATCTTATTATCCTCTTGGTCTATATAAGAGAATTTATAACTTTAAGCTAAGATTTAATATAAATGTCATCTCTCATCTGACAGTCAGGCTTGAGGAGGAGGGGAAGGAGGTGGTATGGATTTAGGCATCTTCTTAACATCTGCCTTGAGACTTAGCTCTTGCATTTTGGGGGAGGGAGAGATAGAGAAAGAATGGGAGGGAGATTCATGTGGCCCAACCTGCTTCATCTTTCAGCTCCAATCTTCACATAATACCCCAGAACATCTGGCTACTGGAATCCTCTGGTCCCACAAGCGGTTTTCTTGTAATAATGGCCAGATGGCTCAAGCCCCAGTCTTAGTGGAGTGTCTGCTGGACCCACAGAATCTTGGTCAGCCTGGCTACACCAAATGTTGAGAGTGTAAGCAACAGTCCTGTTGTCTCTTTGGCCCCTGCCAATCCTCCTCTCCCTTACACAGAAAGGCACAGGGCATGTCAGCAAGTCTGATGCACGCACTACCAAGGACGAGCAATACGGAATGCCAGCCTTCCTTTTCCGCAGGCATACTCAGGCTCTCCGTTCAAGTCTGCAGTAATCTCTTTCCCCAATTAGCTTGGACAAAGGAAGCATACTTCTCTTTGAACAGTATATCTGCACAGGGCGTATGGCCTAGTGACTATATTTTCCTATTCCATGACTCTTAATGCCTAGGTAGATAGGGAAGGTGGGAGGTGGGGAGAAGGACAGCGTGTTAGGAATAGCCGAAGGGTCAACTTCCAGTAACTGCTGCGGGAGATAACTTGCTCAGTTTTTAGAGGTCCTTTTTATAGTGGATTTTACTTATTTTGTTTTGGGGGGATCTAGTCAAAAATTCTATTAGGAAACTTTCTCTGAGTGTACATTATATACATAAAGTCATACTGGACATGTAGCAAGCAAGCAATTATTACTTATTATTAACATTATTATTAAAAGAAATACTACAATTTAAAGGAATTATTCAGAAGTTTAAAACAACAGTTTCCTACCAAAATTTTTATTAATGGTAACATTATTATGCTCAACACTGTAATTCTAGAAAATTTTTTGGATAATTAAGGTTCATGGAGTAAGAAAGATGGAAGTTTTACAAATAGCATAAAAGAAGAAAAAAATTGTGTCTGTGTTGATGGTTTATTCTTTTAATCACCTTTGTACCTAGATGATAGGCAAAATGATTTTATGAGATTTTTGTGCTTTTACATTGTTCAGTTTCCATTTTCTCAAGGAAAAACTTTGGGCTAAGGACCAGGAGAGTTGAGCACCGGTTTCAGGGCCGCCACTTTTCAGCTCTCTGGCCTTGGTCACTCCGCTTAGCCCCGCTGGGCCTTATTTTCCTCCCTAGTAAAGTCACATAGCTGGACTAAGTGATCCCCAGTGTTAATTTTAAAATTCTATGGTTCTATAACATTCTGGATTTATCGAGCCACAGTTGTATTGATTCACTCAATAAACATTTACTGAGGCTCAACTCTGTGCCAAATTCTATTGCTTTCCTGCTGTCAAAATTAAGCAACATACTGGAGTTAAAACGTCTTTCAAGATTTTTGATGGCTGTTGCTTTTAAAAGGAAACTTTTATAGCAATCTCTGCCTCTTTGGACTTGTGGAGCCAGCTTACCTGTCATATTCTAAGGACTTAGAAATTGAGAAAAACAAAGGGACAGGGAAAGATTTCCCGGTCATACTCTATCAGAAATAAACTTTCTATTCTGATCACCTTTCTTTCTTAGTCCTCCAAAAATACCTTTCACAGATTTCCTGGTCCTATGTATGCCAGAGTGTTAAAAGAATGTATTTAATGATTTTTCTCCCAAATTTAAGGTTCTTATCCATGTAAATGCAATTCCTAAGATAATAAAATATTTTAAGAGAAAGCTGATATTATTTACTATAAGTTTATATAAATTAATTTGGGGTTATACATATTTCTTCAATAAAAGTATAGGAGAATCAATTAACACTAAATAGTGTTTTTCTATGGATGGCTAGAGTGCTTAATTCGGAATTAATTAGGAGCCCTGGATTCAGTTCCCCACTTTACGGTTGGTGTATATGACCACAGGTATCCATAAGCAGAGTCCAAGTTTCCTTCTACAATGATCATGTTGATGATGTCATGCCGCACTTTCAGAGTTTTAAAAACGAGAATCTGTAACATAATGATTATGGAATTGTTATTATTATTAACTATATACTGATTTTTTCATAACCTCCCCTCATCCCATCCAGTTTAGCATTTCTCATCCTAGGTACCTCATCTAATTTGAATACTATTTTCTCAGTTCACCCAAGGATGGCACAAAACTAGCACCTTTCTAGATACATAGGAGAGAAGTTAATTCATTGTATACACTGTATTCCATTGGGCCTTATTTCTTTTCCAGCACCAGTAGAGGTCAAGCCTAAGTATAAACACACAGATTTTATTAGAAAGATTTTGGAAATAGCTCATAGAATAAGAAGAATCATTAAACCACCAAGTCTTGGAAAGGAAGAAAAACCAGAAAAATCTAATCTCCTCATAGTAGAGTTCCCAGTTTCCTGTGGGGTTCCCAGTTTCCTGTCAGGTACCTTGACAACAGTGAACCCCAGACTCAAAGCAACTCCTTTCAAGTTCTGAATTCCCCAAAGCAGATTAACTTTGATTGCATTACTCTGAAGTCTTTACTCTCAGATCAGACTTTTATGATTGGAGGTGGTGGTGGGTAGAGAAAAATGGAATTATAAAACATGGATATGTAGGTAGGGGAAGCATTGTGACAGAAAGACACCTGCTCATTGATTAACACCTGACATTGTCAGCAAGTCAATGTTGGGATTTAATATGAAAAGAGCATCTTTCCTAGGATGTGAAGAATTGTTACAACATTCTTTTTAGTTCTACCTATGTTATAAACTTAGGATTTAGACTGCATTGTAAAAAAAAAAAAGATAATTGGCTCATTTGTGACTAATATTATTTGAACTGTGAAACTTTATCGATATCACAGAATATCACAGTGAATCACAGAGTACAAACCTTGGAGCTCGAAGAAGGAGACCTGCAAAAAGGTATGAGCTTGTGAAGCTGGGATGAGAAACTGAGTGCTGGCCAGAAGACTCACTGGGAAAACCTTTTTAAAAAGCATATTTATAGCACTCATTGTCAAAAGTCCAAATGTAATAAGCTTGGGGTGGTATTCCTGATGCTTTATTGTTATTTTTGAGTTCCTAGTTACTTCCAATAACCAGCCTAGCTTCCAAATCAATGTTTTTTTGTAAAGTTCTAGGACTTCCCTTAACTTACTCTCTCCACAGAAAGAACTCATTTCCCAGCAAATATCACAAAAAGTGAGATGAAATAAAATAAAGAAATAAAAAAACAAAGCATATTATCACTTTTTAGTTTGGAAGTAATTTGATTATTAAGAGAAGATTCTGGCCAGACTGAATAATATCACCTCCTAAATCAGCAGCTGTAACTCACAATAATACATCCATTCACGTCTCACAGTGAGAGTTCTCTGGTCTCAAAGAGAGGACAAAAATCCACATTCGCAGGCTGAAAATGTTTTTTTTCCCCTTTTCTACTAATTGTAAGAAGTCAAATATCCTTTTGAAACAAGACTTTTCTTTCTAAAAATCATTTGCTTTGACAGTATTTGGAGAGAATATGTGATATATTTTATTTTCCATGCCACAAATAAGTTGTCTCCATCTCCATTCCAAAACTACATGCCTCCTCTATAAACAATTCATAAAACTATAAAAGGTAAAGTGATTCAACAGCCTTCAAAAATTTCTTACCAGTTATCCAGGATTCACATACACTATACCAGCTTTCTCTGTGCAATGCACTCTTCTAGTTTTTATAGGCATTGTTTGAAATTAACTTAACTTTACAGATAAGAAAACTATGACCCAGAGATCTTAAGAGATTTGGCAAAAACCACTTAGTGTGCAAATGCCTCAGACTAGAATTTGGGTCTCTGACTCCGAATCCCATGCTTTTTCTACTACACGCTCTTGCATTTCTAATACTGCTTCGTACAGGTCTGAATGGACACCTCTGCAGTTTTGGAGGAAAGAAAATATTCATTTTGAAGATTACAGTACAGTCTGTTTTTTTCCCAACATGACATTCAGTCCTAAAGTAAGCTATTTCTCCAATACCTAGTTTTATAATTCTGAGAGAAAATATACACAATTTTAGCTTTATAGTTTTCATATGATCAAATAATATTAATAATAATATCAAATATCAAATTATTTTTCTCAGCTGCAATCTCAGAGTGAAATATTATCTCAACTCCCTCTCCATATTTGTAATAACTATATTAACCTTCTCATCATCAAGATTTGAATTTTGTAGTTTTTTGATATATACTGTTATAGTGAACACCTCTGACTCAAATGTTCAAATATTGTTACTTACAAACAGACAATGCATTTTAAGCTTATAGTATTTGCACGATGTGAAAAAAGGTATATCATTTTTACAGCAAAAATAAACATAAATTGAATACATCTCACTATGTTGACAAGAAGCTAATTACTGGCTAATTAGGTGTATCAGGCTGAGGTGATATAATAAAATGCTTGATATTTATAGTGATTCTCAACTTGGAATCACCTAAAGAACTTTGAAATATATCGATGCCTAGGTCTCGCTCCTTCCCCCAACTAGATATTTGCATTTAATTGGTCCAGTGTGTGGCCTGGGCATTGAGATTTCAAATGTTTTCCAGGTGATTCTAACATGCAGACATGGAGAGAATCAAAGGTTTAGGGAGATATGACCTAGGCATTTATTGTGTAATAATTGTGTTTCTACAACTGTACTAATTTAATTATATAATGTGACAAAATTATATGGCTCTTGAAGCTATAAAAAACACATCAGATACAACCTGTCCACATATAGTAGTGTTTACACGTGCACATTGCTTGAGTAATTAGTAAGCAGTTAGAATACTTTATCTTAGAAATTGGGAACACTTAAGTGCATTTCTTCTCTCTTTGTGCATTAGCAGACTGACTTAAGGCCTTTGAAGTCACAGCTTTCCTTTCACAGGCCAATCTTTATGTAAACCCCCGCCATGAGTACTCAAGCCCTTCAGATAGTATGGAATCTAAAGCCTGTGTTGGTATTACATCCATATCTTGCTACCCACTCAATCACATTTAGCCAAACACATACAACCCCCCAATTAGCTGAGTCCAATTGCTTTCGTTTTTTAATTAAAAAAAAAAAAATACATGGCCAATCTCTCCAAAACTTTCTTTATATAAATATATAAGGTTTAAGTATTTCTGGCAAAACCTGATGCAAACATTCAAAGGTGGCGAATGTTTCTAAACCTTAAAAGCCTGCGCTTTTTATTTGTTGGTCAGCATAAAACCTGAAGCTGATGAAGAGAATATAAAGCTAACTATCCCACTGTGTATATTATAAATAAGGATATTCTACTCTAAAAAGAAAGTCACAGAAGGAAGTCCTGGGAAAAAACAGGCAACACACACAGAAAGATGCAGAACAAGAGCGAGCCCTGATACAGTTAACAGGGAGAGCCAACACCCATTCATCAGCAACGTCTCCTTGACAGGCCCATCTTTCTTTCACACGTTGGCATGTCTCTGCACACCGCAGGCTGGAATTTTAAATGTCTAAGTTCCTCTTCTTATTCTAATAGATAAATGCACAAAGGACTGATTTTTGCTTCCCTTGCTGCTGTGCCTTGACAAACAATTGGCTCAGGATTTTAACCCAATCAAATGTGGACTAAAAGCCTCCTCACAAAAAGCCTTTAACAAATGTCTGCTAGAGTTTTCTTTACATGTGTTTCAGTCTGAAAACAAAGAGTTTCTTCGCCATTTCCTCCATTTGCTGTTGCTTCCTTGACTCATTAAAAAGCAGGCTATGTAAATGCTGAAAGGAGAGAAAACGGAAGAGTGGGCAGATGGGTCAAGATGGAATGTCCCCAGTACTGGCAGGCCCTGTGATTCTCCTCCTTGAAACAAATCCTTCATTCTTCTTCCAGCTCAGATTCAAGGAAGGCACAGAAGCAGCCGTCAGCCTTTCCTACTTCAGGTCACACTCCTTTTCCTACTTGGCATACAACCTAGATACATAAGAGTTCTGTACAAAATGGAAAGTTTTATGCTTCCAAGCAATTCAAGTGCATTCGGTGGTTCTTTCGTCCTGTGGGCTGCCTTAGCAGATTTGAGGCGTCTCTTAGAGCAAAGTGGTTTGAAAGCTTTGAGGTTTTCTTGGCAACCAGGAAGAATAATTGGACTTCTCTTGGAATAAGATCGTATTCAGCAAAAAAGATCTGCTGTGCTCAAGGTCATGGACCTTGGCTCTGTGGATATTCAGTTATTCAGCAGAAGAGCCACTCTGAACCTTCAAAGTGCTTCCTGCTGCTGCTGCAGGTGCTGTCTGTGGGGACCTCCTAGACAGCCACTGAGTTCTTGCATCCGCATGTCTCCTTGACGAGGTCTAGTCTGCTCTTTGACAGCCTCATTCCCTTGGTACTTACATATATGTATGCAATCCCTTAGATTTTCAAAGAAATACTTCCGTGAACCAAGGTCTGTGTACATACATAAGTGACTAGATAGTTTTCCAAGAGTGAATAGAATTTTTAAATTGATGCATTTCAAAGCCTTAAGTCTTAAGCATCATTTTGGAATGTATTGTTTACAAAATAAGCTATGGAAGCCCTGAGGAATTAATTAAACCATTAACTAAAAAACAAAAACATATTAGAGACCTACTATGTGCGAGTCTCTATGTTAACTTAGAGGAAAATGAAGATGAATGAGACAGAGATCTGTGTTATAAGTTGTTCACAAGGCAAGGATGATAGAAGGCATATAAAAAGCCAGGGAAATTAAAAAGAGATTATTTCTAAAGTGTTGAGATGAATTTCATAAAAAAGGTAAAACTTAGATGACAACTTGAAGAATGACGTACTTGAAATGCAGGGGATACGGGGAAAGCCACTCCAGGTGAGAAGCTGGATATGAATGAGAGACTTGAGGCAAGAAATCAGAGGTGGCATGAAGAAGCAGAAGAAGAATGGCAAATGAAGTGAGGGTGTTTGGTTGGGGCTGAATTGTAAAAGGTCCTGATAAGGGGAGGAGGCATTCCTGATATTTTTATCAGGAATATCCACCTGAGAGTAAATGGTAAATTATGGGTTAGCATGAATTAAGAGAGACAAATGTACCTCATTTTTTGTTATGAGTATAATAGTTTTGAACAATTCAGTCTACCTAAAATGAAGGTAATGATTTCAGAGTGAAAATAAAGAAAGTTAAGCCTTTGGAAAGCACTATTCAGGCATAGTTCAGAGCGGGATAGAACAGATGAATGGTCCATCACAAGATATTTTTATTCTTATTCCCTATTTAATAGACGAACATTTGTGAGGATAAAGCCTTCATGTAAAAAGGGTTTACGTTGCATTATCTGCCAAGGAGGATATTGCTCTAACGATTCAAGAAATTCAAGCTAAGTTATGTTCCATTTAACTGTGAGATACATTCTAGCAAATTACATTAAATATGATTAAAGAATATAATAAAGAGCATTTAGAGTCTTAAAAACTACTATACGAACATATAAGAAATAATAGTGCAAGGCACTCTTTAAAACTGTTCTATGTCAATGCCAACTTTTCTTTTTGTCTGAAAGTTTATTTTTTTCCATTACCATTTAGTTTCCTTATACCCTTCTCCCTCATCAATCACCGTACTGTTCTCCATGTTCATGAGTCCTTTTTCCTTTTTGTTCAATCCCTCTATCCCCTAACCTCCCCCCAACCCCCACATACATTAGCTGTCATCATGATCTCTGTCTGAGTCTGCTTCTATTTTTCTTGTTAGTTCAGTTTGTTCATTGGATTATATGAGTGAAATCATATAGTATTTGTCTTTCTCTGACCGGCTTATTTCACTTAGCATTCATTATAGATGGACCATAATGTTCTCCAGGTCCATCCATGCTGCCACAAAGGGTAAAGTGTTCTTCTTTTTTAAAGCTGAGTAGTATTCCAATGTTGTATTCCAAATGTTCCATAGTTATTTTACCCAGTCATCTACTGATGGATGCTTGGGCTGCTTCCAAATCTTGGCGATTGTAAATAATACTGCAAAGAACATAGAAGTACTTATGTTCTTTCGAATTAGTGTTTTGGGTTCCTTTAGATATATTCCTAGAACTGGGATCACTGAGTCAAAAGGCAGATCCATTTTTAATTTTTTCAGTATCTTCATACTGCTTTCCATGGTGGCTGCACCAGTCTGCATTCCCACCCACAGTGCACCAGGGTTCCCTTTTCTCCATATCCTTGCTAACATGTTGTTTGTTGATTTATTGATAATAGCCATTGTAACAGGTGTGAGATGATATCTCATTGAGCATCTTTTCATATGTCTATTGGCCACCTGTATGCCCTCTTTGGGGAAGTGTCTATTCAAGTCCATTGCCCATTTTTTAATTGGGTTGTTTATATTTTGGGGGGGGGTGAGTTTTGTAAGTTCTTTACACATTTTGGATACTAACCTCTTATCAGATGTATTGGTGAATATGTTCTTCCATTCTGTGGGTTGTATTTTTATTTTATTGATGTTTCCCTTTGCTGTGTAAGCACTTTTTAGTGTAGGATAAATTTCAGTGAAAATGAATACAGGGCCTAAATGCACTTTCTTTGACTTTGTTCCTGGTGTTGTGGTAAAGAGCCCCATCTCCAGAATCACAGGAGACAAGTCATTCCTTCACTTAGTAGTTTTGTGATTAGGGGCAAGGTTACCTGGAGGTTAATGAGTTGATCCTTACAAGATTATTAACATAGGATCTGGCCACAAACGCCATTCAGTTTTCCTGTACACAATTTTTGTTTATTTGATTTTTTAATTCTTATCAAATCAATCCCATCAGTCTTATTTCATGGTGAACAGCTTACATTTCTTGATTATAAAAAAATCCCCTACCCCCCAAATTATGAAGATATTTTCTTCTCTTTTTTCTAATATTTCTATAATTTTGCAATCCCTTTATTGTTTACTGATATGAACAGTATGTGAGAGGAAACAAATTTTACTTTTCCACATGTATAATCAGTCTTTCCAACACTATCTATTAAATATTAAATCTTTTCCTAACAGTTTCAAATACCACATTTATCACACACTAAACTCCAGTGTATTTGGCCCACTTCTGGACTCCATTCTTCTCCACACATGTTAGTTTCTATGCCAGAACTAGACTGTTTTAATGATAGTCATTTCATAAGACCTTTTAACTTCAAGTTGGAAACTTACCCACATTACTATCCTTCTCAAAAACAATTATCTTTTTATGCAAATATACACTTACATATTAATTTTAGAATCAGTTTGTCAAGTCTCCAACCCCTCTCCTCAAAATGAGATTATGAGTTAAATTGCCCTAAAACCATAATTTAATTTAAAGGTGGAATCATCCTATCCACGGGCACATGGTTTATTTTTTACTTATTCAGGCCCTGTTTTATAGCATTCAGTAATGTTTTATCATTTTCTTTATGTAAATCTTGTACAAGGCCAGTATTTTTTATGTTTGGGTAAGCTTTTCATATTCCTAAAAATCTTCATGAGATAAAAAATCAATACTGTTTAAACCCCTACATGTATTTAGTATACCCAATGATTTGAAAGAAAATCCCATCAATATTTTTACCTTTAGCCTTCTATCTTGATTCTGCTAAGTAACCGGATTGATAAGAAAAATATCTATTCTTTATATTATTCTTTTGGACCTGAAAAGAATATCATTTTCACCAGGCTTATATATGCATCTTGAGAGTCATCAAGTTATATTATTTTAATATTATATTTATGGCAAGAAACAACTCCTATGAATTTCAGAAGAAACTATCAAAAGCAAAAACATAACAAGGAAACATAATTTAACTAAAAACAAAGCAGCAGCCCCCACCTAACCACCACAACCCACAATCAAAAAGGGAGGACTACACCATCCTGACAGATGACTATCAATATTAATCTTGTACATTTATAGGATGGGTAAAATTTTCTTCCTCATTGGAGGGCATTCTTTCTTCTTAGTTCAATTTCTTCATTTAGTCTATCCTCCAGGTTGAAGGGAAGTCATTCTTCACTCTTATTCCCCAATAATAACCATGAGGGACACAAAATTACATTTAAAGTCAAATAGCCACCTTCCTCCTGTAATTTTAGTACTGAGTTCTAACTCTTAACACATTGACCCAGGAAATAAGAATGCTGCAGTCTAAGCCAATTCAAGATGCTGGGGACCTCCCACAGGTTCATTAAATACAACTTTTTCTTTTTAAAAGCATACATATATAAACTTACTGTTTTGATATTGAAAAGAACATGTCAAATTACAGGTCCATATATAACCCAAAATAAACATTCAAAGCCACATCTCAAAAAACAGTATGTTTCTATAAAGTGTACAGAAAGGTATCTCTAATTTTCCTTTCTCAAAGGAAATAAATCATTTAAGAATGAATAAAAAATAGAACTTGATTATCTCTCTTTACCAGACTTAATTTTATATAGCATTTATCATCACTTTAGTTATGAAATATTTATTTCTTCATCTCTCACTCACGTGTGAACTCCATGAAGGCATGGAAGCTCTGTTTCTGTCACCGTCATGGCTGACCTCCACTACATCCCAGGGACCTGAACAATGAGTAGCACCCAGGAGGCACTTGGTAACCACCTACTGATTGGATTATTCATAAATATTTAATTTAAAACTTGTACAAGAACTAAAAAATTAACTAGATAAATGGCTTTGAAATATAAATGGAACTTTCTGTCATTATCTATTACTCTTTAACACTCAACTGTCAAAAATCCCATTTGGTTATAAAGCTAAACAAAAGTTACTGCCTGAACATGACTTCCTGAATAACTTTTATTTACATGACTCCCAGTTTAAGGAGGGAAAACAGGTATTTATGACGCACTGAACAAATCATTGAATTACATTGCTTAAAGTACCACCAAGGAAGAAAAACTGAAATATGCCTTTGGGGCAGATACTCCAGGGCAATTGAATGTTCCTTTACAGGAACTTACATATTAAAGAAAGGAGAGGAAGAGATAAGGTAGGTGGAAAAGCAAGGGGCATTCTAGGTATCTACAATGATGATCTGTAAAGTTTCTGAGGCCAGAAAGATCTTGGCAAACTCTAGAGGCTATGAGAACAGAGACATACTAGAAAAGAATCAAGACAAAACAGGTGGAAGGAAGCTATTCTGTAGACAGACTTTCTTCTCACACGGAATTAACCAGGAAGTTCCTTGGAACTTCCTGAACTGTCCTGTCCCACCCCCGTGCTGCATCAGCAATAAGTGGAAACAGGAAATACCCTGCAGCTGGCTGATTTGTTCAGTCAAGAGGTGACTCCGGGCTGATGTAAAAAGGAATTTGGTATTGAGAAAGTTTGAAATTCCTTAGATAGCTTTCCAAATCTCCTGAGCACACTGTGATAAAGCGATCAAACTGAGAGGAAGCTTTTGGCTACAAATCTGAGATCTTTCTATGGGAGGAAAGAAGGGAGCCTAACCACACCAATCTATTTTAATGCTAGTGACAAAAACTAAGTTTAGTTAGTCAGCTACAGAATACTCAGTATTTTACGATTCCTCAACTTCCATAACTGTTTCTACCTCTTCACTTTTTTTTTTCCCCTCTGGCCTGTCCTACTGGCCACATATTTCCAGAGTCAGCCCAAGTCCCCTCACAAAGATCTTTCTCTGTTGATTTCTCCCTCCTGACCTTGTCCAATGTTTGATACTCTGTATTACACAATATCTCCCTCCACTGTGTATGATTCCTGAGGAGAAGGGACGGGAGAGGGCAGGGAGAGAAAAGAAGGGAGAAAGACTACACATGTGAATATAGAGTTTTCTTCTAAAAAGAATATTTCCAATGAGGATATAAAAGACCAATTCAAGGTCAAGCATTATACTCTTTGGGAGAACGTTTTTCAATCTGACCATTCTGTTTTAATATTTCCCTAAAGCATATCTGTGCAATAGAGGGTCCTTTGGAATAATTACTTGCCAAACAAATCATATCCATCTCTCACATCTCAGTTTTAGACTTGTTTGCTTAAGTCATTCTCTAGAGACTGCCTGAAAGAAGAAAAAAGTAGAAACTTGTTGGCTAGTAGACTAGGGGAAAATATCAATTGCCTCATTTATTAGGCAGTTTGAATGCCTCATATATATTGTTTTAGGTGCTCAGGATATACATAGAAGGCAAAAAATCTTTAATAATATTAAGTTTAGTTTAGAAAAATTCTTTGGCCCTCCAACAGAAAAAAAGGCAAAGAACGTGAATAAACAATCCATAGAATTAAAAATTAATGATAAATATATGAAAAATTATACAAATTTATAAGCATTTAAATAAATGCCTGGGAAAACAAACTAGAAATACCTTTGTGTTTTGCATACAATATTCACCACCTGTTGAGTATAATAGGACAAGCACTTCTATCTTAACTAGTGGAAATACAAAGTGGTACAAATTATGGGGAATATAAATTGGCAGTTTTTTAAACACTCAAAGAAAAATTCTACCCTTGTTTTAATTATTTCACTTCCAAAAGCACATCTATGGAAAAAATCAGAAGCATGAAATAGATTGTATATTATGATGTACAATAGAGCCCTAAAATTCAGGAAAATTATAATAATTAAGGTATTCAATTGTTGGAAAACTGGTAAATAATTTATGAAGTTACATTAAAATGAAATAGTTTGCTGTCACTAAAAATCATGTTGCACATGCTAATGATGAGGAAAAAAATTACTCCCCACATAAAGCAAAACAAAATAAAGTTTGGATATATAAATTGTATTATAAGTTGTATGATTTCAATTATATTATTGTGCACATATATGATATGCACACATATACATATACACACATTTCTGGTAGGAAATACATTAGATGTTACCATTTCTGTTATAAAAAATGTATGTTTTTCTTTCTTTAAATCTTTTTATATCTTCTAAATTTTCTATAATAAGCATTTTTATTACTATAGAAATGTTAATAATATTAAATGATTAATTGAGACTCATTTTACCATGTTCACGAATTATCCTTACAGAAATAGCTCCCTGTTACAAGTCAAGCCAAAGAGATGCCAAAGCATATTGGATTCTAAAGAGACTCAATTGCCAACAAGGACATAATGCAAAACCTCCCACAGAGACCCTCATCTCTTTCACACAACACTGTAATTTTTTTTGAGCAATGTTTAACAGTTGGAAATAATGAGAAGTTACAGATGAGAACATTGGTAGAAAGCATTTTCCATCACACATTTTCAGGGAAAATCCCTTAGTAGATCAATTTCTGAGCTATTTTTACCCAGACTGACAAATTTAAAGAAGAGCATTTAAAACATGCATTTATGAGCATCTTTCTCTATCAAGTGGAATTCCCTTTGGCTATCATCAGACTGATGAAGATATGGGCTTGTCCACCTCAGGGCCCTCTATTTGGGGGGTGTGAGAGGCTAAAGGATAGCAAATGGTCCAGGTTTAAAAAGATGGTACTTGAACAACCATTTCTCCTAAACTTCAGTAGAAATACCAGAAAAATAGTCTGACGACAATTTGCAGCCTTGTGTCAACTGTAATCCAAGTGTATTGCTTGTGCCTAACTAACAGGCTTAATGGATCAACAGAGTCCATAAAACCCCCATGGACTTGGCTTCAGCAAACAGCCTGTTCTTACTTCTACTCACTCTGTTGTAACCAGGCATGCTGGACTGAGAAGCCAAGGGCTTGGTTCAACAGACATCCCCTTTCCTTACAGGAAAGCCCTCATCTTCAGAGTCGACCTTTGCCTGTGGTAGCTGAGACCACCTTCTCCTCTCTCTTCTATAATTGCATATCCATGCAAATTCTCAAATCTCATGGCCTCTGAGTTTTCCTGGTTAGTTTATGTGGCTCCTTTCCCTCAGATCCCAGCACTTCTGGGCTGGGTCAGCTTTTCCTTGCTTTGCCCAGCAATGAGTTCAACATCATTCAACATCCACACAGTCTGGAAGTCTTTATTTTTTCCCTTATCAATCTATAGGACTGATGGGCAATATTAGAATTGTATTCAAATTTTAGATAGTCTGAGTTGTGCAATACTTGAGGAGGTTCCTCTTTCAAGGAAAAGAATACAGAATTAGGTATGCACACACACACAAAGAAATCACAACTAATTTGTGAATATGCCAGTTTCTTATTTCTGAGAATTATCCAGGTGTGTACTAAAACAATAAAAGGGAAATGCTTCCAGAGGACCATTTGGTTTCCTCTCTTTGTGGAGAACACTACAGCTCCTAAAAAAGAGCTTCATTAAAGGCAGCTGAAAATGAGGAGTCCACAAAGAGAATCAAAGTAGAAACTTCTGTTTACAGAAACGTGCTCATTTATTTGCTGATAGATCGATCTTGCTTCCTATGGTGTGACAGTCTTCCCTTGCTTGAGGGATGTAGGGGTCTGTTTCCACCAATGACACTGTGACTTTTGGCTAACATATTTAAATGTGAAAGCTGAAGTCACACTGAGTGGGAACAGTGATACCTATTGAATTGCTTGATTCCTGGGAAGATTAAATACAATCATTATAAAGTGGATTTATATACCATTGTCAAAAATTATTACACTAGAAGATAGCTCCTTGCTGGCACTCCTCTGGCACATAATATAGGTTTCACTGATTAGGGGCTGATATATTTTATGGATGGAAATGAACTTTAGATGCTACCCATGCCCTTGCTCTGTCCCTGAAATGGAGAAAAACGAGGCAGCTGTGGTCATCTACATTTTCTCTAACAGACGCAAGTTGTCTAAATCCAGATTAAAATAAAGTTGACACTGATGGCATTTATATTTATTTTCCAGCTGTTTCTGCCTCCTAGTTTTACCAATTCCAATCAGAAATGCTCTCGTTCCTGAGAACTTGGAAGAACTGCCTCAGTTGTGCACTGTCCTCTGGTTGTTTGACAACATAAACATCTACTGTGACAAAAATGTGCTGAACTTTATTTAAGTTGTTGTAAGGTAGAAAAATGGTTTCAATCCAAAAAATAAAAAATCCCCAGTGTGAGCCCCCTGTTTTGCAATGCCAGACCTCCTTGTCATTACCCTTAAATAAAAGATCAAATATGACTTCAGTCAGAGCGAGCAGTGTACGGCTCCTGACGTCCTGTGAGAACACAGCACATTGTTTCTGCGGAGATGTCGGCACAGTTCTCAAAGGAGGATTCACTTGCCAGTTCTATGCTTGCTTTCCCTGCATCCTCTAAAAGCCTGTTCTGAAATTTCAACATCGAATAAAAATGCTCCCAAACAATTAATGTAACAGCAAACACACCAAGAGACCTATCAGCTGCAACCCAGTATTTTACCCGTGTCTTTAATGTCAGGTTGCTTTTCATTCCAGAGGTCAGGGAAACAAAGGCTCTGGGAGCTCATTATGTGCACACCCAAACAAGCAGAAAAGCAGGCGCCTTTCCGAATGCCAGACAATAAACCTAAGGTTTTTCCTCTGTACCTCACTGTAATTTGGGTGATAAAACACTTGCTAATACAAGCTATTAAAACAAATGGACAAACAGGAAACTAGTCTCTCATTGTCTATTTTAACCCCCTTCACTGTGCTCTTAATTAACTGCTGACTTATAAACCAAAAATGTCAGTCAAGAAGTACCAAGTTATCTTTAGCACCATCTAGCTTAAAGTTTTAAGATTCTGCATATTTGAAGATGAAAATAGGATAAAAATAAATAATAGGCAACTAATTTTAGCCAACATTTTGGGATCGATTTTAAGTGTCAGAAAACTATATGATAAGAACCCATTTTTCTGTGTCTTTTGGTATCTTTAAATTAGATTACAGTGAAATGTATTACCTGGCATTCAGACTATTCTTTCAACAACTAATTCTTTCAATAACTGGTAAGAAACTAACTGATATCCATGATAATGACATCAAAACATTGTAAAATCCTGATAATTCAATTGTAGGGGAAAATAAGTAATTCTGAGTAATTCTAATATTAGGCTGATTTTATTTTTAGTTCATTAGAAATGAAGGGTCTATGTGTTGTGCATGTATATAGGAATTCTCTCCTGCACAGACTCTCTCCTTAGCAGCTTTTCTAAAGGAAAATTGTATCTATAGAGTAAGAACAGAACATGTTCTCTTTAATTCCTCCCCTTCCCGCAACCCAGCCCCTCTTTTCCTCCATCACTCACAATGATAGGATTAGTACAGCTTGTACTAGGTCTTTAGAACTATAATAAACAACGACAATTTTCTGGCTCTAATTAACTCCTGTTAAAATCAGCACTGCACAACAATAGCCTACCCAGAACTACACTGAAGCAACAACAACAACCCCTAACATTCTATTCACAAAGAACCCTACTTAAATTAGCAGATTACTGTAGAGTCTTTTTATTTTTATTTATTTATTTTTTTGAGAGAGAGAAGAAGGAAGAGAGAGAAACATCAATTTGTTGTTCCACTTATTTATGCATTACTGGTTGACTCTTGTATGTGCCCTGACTAGGGATTGAACCCACAACCTTGACATGTCAGGATGAAGTTCTAGCCAACTGAGCTACCCAGCTAGGGCTAACTATAGTGTCTTTATGAGCTTCTCCATGGTCATAGGGCAGGTGTAGCCTGGAGAGATGGAGGGTTTTCCTACAGACACTTGCAGGCTGGGCTAGCAGGTTGGGCTATCAGCAGAATGGTTTCTCTATAAAACCAGACAGGCAACATCATCAATGGTTTACTACCTTTCTATTTTATTTTTCACATTTCTCTTCCTCAAGTGACACCACTGATCATTCCCATCCTTCAGTGAAGCGTTACTTTCATTGACTCTCAAGTCTCTGTATTTATGGCTTTGCCTTATTCACACCTTTAACAAAGTTTAATGTTTATTTTTGAAGGACAGTTTACACATCTTCAATTCACTCACTTTAAGTGTCCAATTCAATGAGTTTTGGTAAATTTACAATGTTGTACACAAATGTAAAATTTGTGCAACCAAATTTTACATTTCCATTGCATCAAAAAAGACACTTTGTGCCCATTTGCAGAAATTCTTTGTTCCCGTATCCAGGACAACCCAGGAAACAAGAAACTAATCTTTCTGTCTCTAGAGATCTGCCTTTTATGGACAGTTAATTAGCAATTATGTGATGTGTAGTCTTTTGTGTCTGACTTTTTTCACTTAGCATAATGTTTTTTTGAGCTCATCCATGATGTAGCATGCAACATGTGGAGCACAGTGGTATTTCATTGAATGGATATACCACATTTTGCTTAGCTATCCACCAGCTGATGGACATTTGAGTTGTTTCTGCTTCTGGTTATTATGAACAACAACACTATGCTATGAACATCTATGTAAAAATGTTTGTGTGGACATGTTTTCATTTCTCTTGGGTAGGTACTTAAGAGTGGAATTGCTAAATCATATGTTAAAATCTATGTTTAACATATTAAGAGACTGCCAAACAATTTTCCAAAGTTTTATATTACCACCAGCAATGTGTGAAGGTTCCAATTTCTCCTTACCTTCGCCAACAGCTGTTATTATCTGTCCTTTTTTATGATAGCCTTCTCAGTGGCTTATTATGGTTTTAATCTGTATTTTCCAGATGGCTTATGAGGTTGACCATCTGTCATTTGTGTCTGCTTTTTCTTTTATTTTAAGTTCCTCTTTTTAAAAAAATTCTTTGATTTTTTTTAATGTTCCCTTTTTCCTTGATGCCCATTTCCTTATCCACGTGGATCATGTTGACTCCAGCTTATGTGCAATTAATCCTATATCTAAATGCCTGAAGTTTATGGCTCAGTCTCAATCGATCTCCATGAAGTTCCTGAGGTCACATTTTTATTTAGAAAAGAGGCACAGAAAATTTACACATAAATAATATAGAGAAGTTCATCCTGATTTAACATGCAATTACTTAAAATAGTACTGCAGTAGAATCATTCGGCTTCTAAGTAAATATGTTTACCACATGATCAGACTTTCCTGTTCTCCTACTGTGTTGGGAACCACCCTGCCTGGTTTCAGAAGCTGTAACCCCCCATGGCTAAGGCTGAGTGAGAGACCTTGAGACCCTAAACCACTAAGGAGACAAAGCTTATGTCCCTGGCAGGAGCACTGCCTCAGCCCACTTGACTTCACCCTGCCCGGCCCTCAGTGCATTATTGGTTTAGCCAATGATGGGTAAGATTCCTCAAGGGAGGGATGACCTAAGACAGGCATGGTCATGAGGGGGGCCCTCAGGGAAGGACTTGGGGGGCTAGAGAGAAAGGGGGTGATGGACTCTCACCCCTTGGCTTTGACATAGTCTGAGTCCTCATTCTGTCTGTAAGAAGTCTCCTAATGTCTTGACTGCCTTACTTCTCCTGCCTGACTTAAGCCTGAAACAATGCTGGAGGTGGGTGCAGCCCTATCCTAGAAAGGGTAAGTTCCTTGGGGCAATCAGGCCTAAGAAAGAATGCATAAAAATCCTATGAAACCTACTTTGCTAATACCTTCAATTTAAATGATAAGGGTCCAAGCAGGAAATGAATTTGTTCCCCAAAGTTTTATGGCCCTTTAGCTATCTGACCCTGACTCAAAATAAGACCTCAGAGTTTTTTGAATGTTATCTATTTGATTGTTACTGACTGACAATGATTGATGAGCTTTACATATACACCCTGTATTCCTTTGCAAACTGAACCCAATAAAAGCTTGTCAAGGCAAGGGTCGGGGTGCTCTCCTCTTGAGAGAGTAGCCGTGCTGACCCTTTTCCTCCACAGGGCTTGGTAGCCTGTGTGAATTTGTCTCATCTCATCCACAATGCCATGGACTCTGCTGGCCAGTGTTCATATCACTACTGACTCATGGTTAGTGTAGGATTCATTAGGTCGGAAACACTTTCAATTTTAAAATGCAGCTGTCATCACTAGCTTCTCCAACTCCCTATTTATATTTTATTTTATTTTATTTTATTTTATTTTATTTTATTTTATTTATTTATTTATTTTGTGACATGATGGCTGCACCTGAGGCACACAAGTAGAACTATACTATCTCCACCTCCCTTTCTTCCCTTCTGGATTTTTCACCTTCCTATCTAAGCAGTAACCAACTGAATGGCTCCACACAAAGGTTCAAATATGTTTAAACAAAAATTATTGTCCATTGCACACTGTGCAACCAAGTGAACGTGGAAGACACAGGAGAACAAAGCAAGGAACACAAGATTTAAAAAGGTCAAATAAACTTAAGTCTTTTACAATCTGTGTAAAATATGTCAGATTTTGTTGTAAAAATAAAAGTTTGGAAAACTTGGGTCATTCAATGTGTGGTGGCTTGGCCAATTTAAGAAAAGCCATATACTGAGTATAATAAGTGGTAAATTGGACTTGGTAAAAGATAAAGTTCTCTATTCCAACCTTACTTTCCTTCTCCTTTTCCTTCCAGAAGTTAAAAAACAAATGAACAAAAAGCAAAAACAACTTTTTTTTTTCAGGCATTGGTAAAGACTCAAGAAGGACTTCATTTGGTGCATTTTTATTTACCTTCCAAATAACTTGTCCCATGCCCAAGGCCATTGCCTGCGGAAACCAGATTTGCTCTAGCCGACAACTTAGGGGTGAAAGCATATGCTTTTCTCTCAGGATGTGTTCAGAAAAATGAACACAACCTGAGCCAGTCTAGCCTGGTAAGTCTGCAGTGCTTATTTGGATGTAAAATGCCATTTAAATGAAACTGAACAATATTTGCTAGTTGCTAAAAAGCCTCACTGGTATGACTTAGTTTAAGAGCTGCAACTTGGCTTCTTGTTGACAACAAAATATTTGTAAATGGGGAATACTTGTTCTTGTTTGTTTGGTGTTTGTGTAGAAGGGCAGGGGAAAAAAGAGGATAGAAAAGAGCTAAAACTTAGGGACTTTGAAAGCTAGGACATCATCATCCACCATGTAAATTTAGCTTTGTAGTAGTATAAATCAACACATATTTTTGATATTACATGTCTATACAAGAAAAAATACTAAAGAGAGGGACATAAAGAAGAAGGAAAGAAGTACTTAGACCAAATTGACATATAAATGTGGTAAAATTAAACAAACCGATTTTTTTTAAGATTGTATTTATTTTTAGAGAGAGGGGAAGGGAGGGAGAATCAGAGGGGGAGAAACATGCATGTATGGTTGCCTCTCCCATGCTCCCTACTGGGGACCTGGGCCACCACCCAGGCTTGTGCCCTGACTGGGAATTGAACAAGTGATCCTTTTGTTCGCAGGCCTGTGCTCAGTCCACTGAGCTACACCAGCCAGGGCCTGATGCTTACTATAATTGCTATACAAAGAAATAGGAAGATACTGACCACTAGGCTTCAGAGAGCTTGGATAAAATCATTACAAATCTGTAAGGTCTACCATCAACATAAATCCAGGTTTTAACCACTTCTAATTATGTTCTCTGCTGCAACCCTCATCTGAGTCACCAACATCTCTCTTGGATTTCTGTAATAACCCCCCAAACCAGTGTCCCTGAGCCTATCATTCCCCCACTCTCCAAGAAAGCAAGGTGATTCTTTTGAAACTTAAAGTCCTATTATGTCACTTTTGGTTCCACTCCACCTTACCCCACCCTGCTCAAATGAGAAAGTAAGTAGCCTTTGAGATGGAAGAAAAACAGCGGACAATTAAATTGCCAGTTATGAAAAGAGTCACAGGGTGTAAAGTACATCATAGGGAATATAGTCAATAATATTGTAATAATTATGTATAATGTCTCACAGGCACTACAATTATTCTGGTGATCACTTTGTAAGGCATACAAATATCTAGTTTATATGATGTATGCTTAAAGCTAATATAATGTTGCATTTCAACTATAATTAAAAATAAATTAATAAAAAAACAAATAACACCTATATTCTAAAGAGCAGATCAATTTGGACTAGAACAGTTGCAGCCAGGCGTCATGAAGATGACCTGATGAAGTCAAAAGGTAAGAACAAGATAAAAAATGGACTATTTAAAGAAACAGGATTTTATAAGGTTTTGGAAGTTTCAGCTTTTTCCAATGTACATAGTCGAGTTTCATGAAAACATTTATACTGAGGTTTATAAGTAGAAAATAAAATTAATTTATCATTGAAATAAATATTTATTTCGTATAGAAAAGCATGATTAAATGGACATATTTAGTGGCCCATCCTACTTCTCACGGCCGTTCATAACTGCCATGGGAAGAGCTTTGTTGTGCTGCCCTGATCCATCACTGCTCACAGCTTGGACGAACTGCCCCACTGCTTCTGAGTCCCCACCACTGCACCCAGTCTCAAGGGGAACTCAAGGAACGTAGTATCCTACCAAGAAAAAACAAAAAACAAACAACCCCCACAAAAAATCAGAACTCTGAGCTAGAAAATTTTCTCACTTACACTTGAGATAAAATATCTTCATTATAAGAGATGCCACCATTGAAATTGAAATGATTTCATAAGTACAAAAAAATAAACAAATAAATAAGGCTATTTTAGAGCATTTGTGGGAGGGTTTTGTACTTTGGAAAATAAAGAAATTAAATGGAAGAGAAATTAACAATACCCATCTGGAAATAAACACTATTAACATTTTATGTTAAAAAAATGTGTGTTAGTTTTGTATTTTGCTTTGTTCATTGCAAATGACTTAGGCATTTTTCTATCTCAATAAAAACTCTTCAGAAGCATAAAAAATGAAACAATAATCCCTTTCTTGGCTTCCTATCTCTCACAGAATAAGAGCTCAAGTCTTTAAAATGAGTTATCATTCTACTCTATGTGACCCGGCCCTTGCTGTGAGCTCATCTTCAATCAGTACCTCTCCAGGCTGCGCCCTGAGCTTCAGCTACAGCCACCCGCCCATTGTTTAAGGAGCCAGATAGCCCACTAGATCACCACCTGCCACTGACTTTCCTCTACCAGGCATATTCTCTCCTCCCAGATATTTGCATTGCTTGCTCCCCTACGTCCTTCAAATCTTTGATCCCAAATCACTCACACTTTGCCTTCACCTTGCCCTGCTTTATTTTTCTCCACAGAACTTACATACTTTCTAATATAGCATGTAATTACTTATGCTTAATGCTTGTCTATCTACCACAATGGAATGCAATTGACATAGGACAGGAATCTTTGTTTCTTGCTTGTTCAGTAGCCTCCTCAGCCTTTACTGATGACACACTCCTGATAGTTTTTAAACGGGGGTTGTTTTTCCTTGTGATAGAAGGGCAGACATAGTCTTGTAAAGTCCTTTCCTTCTCTAAGACAAGTGGTGAATGTTTTTGCTGCCTATTAACTAGGGATCAGTGTGGATGGGAGGACAGACTTTTTGAGGGCAGACTTTTGCGTTCTGCTGTTGAAAAGAAAAAAGAAATTGAATGTCTTTTCAACACTTTTACACTTGAAATTCCCACCTTCCACTAAATCACAAGGATAATCTGTTGACCCTTACCACAGCTTTGAGCTATTATTATCCACAACTGAGAGAGAAAGAAAGAGGCTATAAGGTTTATTGAGGCCCTAAGTGGCAGAACCAGGACTAGTAAACCATGTTATTGCATTTCCTCTTCTATGTAGTCAGAATAAACTACGGCCACAGCTCAGATGACGGTAAATTCACAAGTAGACAGGAGTCTCCTTCTCTACCATTAAGAGAGGTTTTTTAGCCTTGTAATTAGCTTCTTAATAAAGAGACAAGAATGACTATTTTATTGATATGCTTTCAGTAACACTTAACCTTTCTTTCATTACAGTTATTTGATTTTTTAAATTCAATGTGCAGGTGCTTCTCCTGAATCTTTGTTTTACTTAAGTTTATTCTATTATATAAATACTACATTTATACAGCCCATCCCAGGGTCCAGAAAGCATTCACATTATTTGACTCAACCTCAAAACAATCCTAGTGGAAGTAAAAGCAGGTGGGTGTATCTTCATTTCAGAAGAATGAATGGCCTGTGCAATGTGGCATGATGGGTAAACCACAGAACCAGGGCACAAACACAGATCTTTTAGGTACACCCAAAGTTCTGAACTTACTGGAAATGCATTCACTGTTTTTCTTTCTGTTAATTTTGGGGGGTACAATTGTTATTGGGAAGAAATTTATCTAAATTATTATTACTACAAATGTCTTCTAGAAATATGTTACTGTTTATTCTCCACTTCCATTTCCTGGCAATTATTCTGCCAGCATTACTCACAAACACTGACGCTTTGAAAGTTCCTTCCAACTTCTCTCCCTGCTGTCTGTACAGACTCTTCAGTTTCCTGTTTCTCAGCCTTTGCTGCTGCTGCTTCTCTGCCATCCTTAGAACTTCTGTGGAATTTTGCCAGATTCCAGGTAAGAATTAACATCACCTTCTTTGGTCACACCAATAAAAATGCTGCTTTCTACCCCCTCCATATTCTGCTCAATCCCTCTTTTAAGAGTTGTGTAAATTTCCTGACAATATCATAATGTATAATATCATGCAGCAGAGCACTTGTTAGTGCCTTTCACACTGTGGGCAAGCAACAGACGTTCGAAGAATGAATCATAGTCTCAAAAGATAGCCTCAGGTGGATTATTAGAGAGGGTGGTGGCAGGAAGCATCTGCTGGCCTCCCCTCACCACTCAACTTGAGCATCTTGGCTACTTCCCAGCCCTTCGAGTTGCTCGCCATTTATATGTCAGACACACAGAGGACAGCGTGAGCTGTGGCTGTCTGTTTCCGTCAAGAAGGGCAAATGCTAAATGCATCAGTACCACACTGCTTCAAGGTTCCAATGTGCTGTAAATGGATTTATAAGCAATTGTTCTTTTGCCAATGCACACTTTTTGATACAGTAACCTACTTTTCAGTTTGCTGAACACTTGTTACAACATTTACTCATTACAAAGGGCTTCATAACATTTCATATATATAGTTTCTCCTGCACAGAAAGCAGGTTCACTTGGTAGGCTTATTACCTGATCCATTTTATTTGAATGCAGAGGATAATAAATGTTCTTCAAGAAAAAGTAAGGCATTTTTCATTCAATAAGTTTAAAAATTACTCTTTGGGAGTTTGCAACACATTGATATACAGCCTGGGAGGAAGTTTAATAAATGAATACATCCTATTTAATAATCATTTTATGACATAAATTATTGAAGATTTTATAATTTTGAAAAGACATAAATCTTTTCAAGTTTCAAACCAAAGAGATCTCTATAAATGTCAAACTTATTTTGGGATATGTATTTGTATATTAGTAATTATACATTCATTTTAACTTTCCTAAAGAAAAAATAGTAATTTATTCTTTAATCAATATGAATTATGGCTTTCATCTTCTTTTCTTTAGTTTTTTTGAATCTATAACTTTATAAAATTTCAACATAACTTGTCCCTCTGAAAATTAATCAATGACTTGATTAAAAATAAATTATAACCACCATTTTTACTTTATTTTGCTTTGATTTCACCCTAAATTTAGTTTCTCTATTTTAATTAGATTAGAGGTTTTAAAGATGCAATGGAAACTATGAAATGTACTTTTATATACTTTATATTAAAGAATAGAAGTAACATTAAAATTGCTTCACCATGATTAGACTTTTTCTCCATTTTGTTCAGTGGTTTATCCCAGCATCTAGGACAATCCCTGTTAAACAGGGAGTCTCAACAAATATATCAACTGAATAAATGCAACCTAACCTCTGCACTTTATCCTCGTGGAGATGTAGAAGGTCAGAAGAAGCTCCTCCTATGTCATGAATTGTGTTAACAATTTTCATACACCAATCCCTTCACTATCACAAACATTCTTCGTTGTAGGTGTTATTGTCTCTATTTTATCGAAGGAGACATTAAGAAGTTGTGTTTACTAAAATGATAGAGCCAATAAACTGCAGAGATAAGGTCCAAGCCTTAATGTCTGTCCACAAAGCCTGGCCTCTTAACTTCCCACATTGCCCCCCCCCCCCACACCCAAAAGCACTATACCTAGAAAGAAAGTCAAATACTTTTCCATTTCCGCACTGCATTAGGATGTTAAAGCCAATTAAAGTGAAATGGCTTTCCTGTATCTTTGCAAGTCAGTGCCACAACTAAGTCATAATCTTGTAGCACCAACCTGTTTGGATTTTAAGAGGGTGGAGTTCTCCATCAAAACTCATTTGGGGAAAAACAAAAACAGACCTCAAGTGAGGGTAACATGTAACTTGCAGTCAGAGCAGGTGAGAGGAGCAGCTACCCCCCGCCCTCCCCCGTCCCGGTTTGCATCAGAGTGAACCTCAGGTGTTTGGGCTCTGCAGGAGGCCGGTCAATGCCCCACACATCTGGCAGGCTGCTTCTGCCTTGTATTCGGGGTCCCCCAAGATACTGGAGCAGGACCGTTCAGAATCTCAGGAAGTCTGCTCATCAATATATCCCGCAAAGACTTGTAATGTCTCAACTGTAGGCTTGGCACTGGAGTGAGGATTGACTATACAGAGATAAGATATAAGATGAATAAACTCTGGTGACCTAATGTACAGCATGGTGACTATAGTTAGAAATACTGTGTTGTATACTTGAAATTTGCTAAGAGAGTAGATCTTAAGGATTCACACCACACACACATAAAAAAGGGTAACTGTGAGCTGATAGATGTGTTAATTAATTTGATCATGGTAATCATTTCAAATATACACACATATATCAAATCATCACACTGTGTACCTCTGATATATACTATTTATATTCATAATTATACAATTATGCCTCAATAAGGCTGTTGGTGGGGCGAAAACAAAGTTTCTGACCTCAGAAAATTCAAGATTGTATGTGCACACACACTTATCTAAACTTAACATTGCAAGGTACAACACTTTATGCAGTTTGAAATCATTACTGTGACTGATTATCCAGTGTTCAGTGGCCACTCCTGTCCACATCCATACTAGTACTTTTATCTCCCACATCAGACAGATGGAGAAGCTGAGTTGTAGAGACATCAGTGGCTGGCTCAGACCCCCACAGCAAGTAGTGGCAGATGCAGGAGTGGAAGCATCTCAGGTTCCTTCACGGTTCCCAGCCCACCACGGAAACGCAGGTTCAGAAAAGGGTTCATAGATGACCTTGATAATAAAATATGTCTTCAATCCTATTTTTGCCCAGAGTGCTTCCTCATTCCAGTCTCAGTTAACACAGACTGCCTGCATCTAAAACAAATTAGGTGTATGGGTTTCTCTTTCCTTTTTCAGAGCCTATATTCATTCCATTTAGCAAGTGTAAACAGGACTTTGCTCTACCACAATGATCAACTATAACTTATTCTTCATAGCCTCCACTTTTCCTAGCTTCTGCCTTAAAGGTTCCCAATAATTACCCATCGGCTGCTTAGACACATAGCCCTGGAGGCTGGATTGGTCTTCTATTTGCTACATTAGGAAAACTCTGTGGTACAGTAACATGAGTGACAGCACCAGTATGCCTTTGTAAAATGAGATTCTACAGAAATGATTTTACTTTTTCATGGCATTTAAGACCTGAAACAGCATCATCCCTCCTGCTGATACATCATCTGAGGACTATCTCAGATACTTTTATATTAATTAAAAACCAAAACGCTTGACATGCAAACACTCTAGTAGCTGCCTCACCCCAGGCAGGCTCGTTATTATATTCCTGAAGTGCTTCCTAAAGGCTCCTTAGGCTTGCAGAGACTCGGAAAGGAGTTTTTTTCATCTGTCCATCACCGAAATTCCTCCTAATTATTAGTTGTATTATTCCTTAAGGCTTTCAGTCCCTACAGATTCTGTGACAGTATTGATATTACAATGTACATAGCATATATTTTTCAAGAGTCTGAGGGTGTCACGTATAAAGTCTAATTCAATTCCTCCCAGAAGGCACTGAAATGCTACAAACTAAACAGACTGTCCTTGCCACAGCTTGTATAAGTTACAAAAGTGTATCATTTGCAAGGAAAAGATGTTGGTTCTATTTTACTTTCAGTATTTTGAACACTACTCCTGCCCTGCCTATTCAGGGTTAGATCTTTGCACAGGCAGAATTAGTGGCCACCTCCACAGTGTGCTTTGAGACACACAGAAATTATCATCTTCTTACAAACATATCCCCATTAGTTACCCAACATTCTGCATTCCTGTCTTCAAATTCTAGCCGATAGGAATATGAATGGTTAAACTATCAAGTGAGTGAGGGATTGTCCATAGATATTGCCTACAAACTAAGCCTATTACTTTTCCAATAAATATAATAGAAGGCTTTAGGGTTTTCAGTAGCAAATTTTGATCCTTTGGTTTGTGAAGCAATGAAAAAATTTTTTAAAGATTTTATTTATTTGTAGAGAGAGAGGGGAAGGTAGAGAGAAAAAGAGGGACAGAAATATCAATGTATGGTTGACTCTTGCATGCCCCCCTACTGGGGACCTGTCCTGCATCCCAAGCATGTTCCCTGACTGGGAATTGAACTCATAACTTTTTGGTTTGAAGGCCAGCACTCAATCCACTGGGTCACACCAGCCAGAGCTCAATGAAAGTTTTGATTAAAAAGTTTCTGTATAGCAGAGGAAGGTTCAACCTAATTTTAGCTGATGGGACAAGAAAAGAACACCGGCAGAGAAGGTTTAGAGGCAAGAATTCCCAACTTTAATGCATATACAACTCTTCTAGAGATTATAAAATCATTGATTCTTGGACCTCATTCCCATTCTCACTAACTAGGGATGGCATCTGGGAAGTCTCGTTTTTAACAAATACACAACCAGTTCTGGTCCATGAACCACTTCCTAAGAAATGATGCTTAGGGATAATAAGCCAAGATAGAGCTGTGGGAGGCCAGAGGGAGAAGGCAGGTCTAAGACACCTTTATGTGCTTCACAGTGTCCCCAAGAGCTAGTCTTTTATTTAAATTCCCCATCCTGTATCCTTGCTCACCGAAACGTCATCCATACACCAAGTTTTTCCTATCTCCAAAAGAAATCTTTTTTTCCTAGAAAATTACTTGGTCCTTAATGAACTTTGATGCTTATCCTCACATCTATCTTTTAGATTTCTGGATTTTTAGATTTCTGGGTTTTTTTGTTTGTTTGTTTTCCAAGTAAACAAATTTCTGAGCTCTCTTTCTTGCTTCTTAGAAATTGGCTTTTTGTTCAGTTATGAGCTCAATTCCACCTACTGTTTTTGAGTGCATTGACCTCCTATCCATGGTATCTGGTAAAAAAAAAAAGTGCCTATTCCAACCCTGACCCTATGGGGCCTTTGCATCAAGTTAAGACAAATAAGATATGAGAGGAAACTACAAACACATCATCTTGACTTAGAATCACCTTTCTAATTCTGTTTTGCTTAGGCTAATTTCAATTTAAGTTGCATTCACCTAGGACATATGACAATTGCTGCAGCATAGGTGATCCCAACTCACTCTGGGCTCCAGAAGAAAATAAATCTGGAATGTTCAAAAGCAGACACATAATTCACATATGTAGAGTTGAAAATTCACCATGTATATGTATAACAATATGGAGTATTTCATTCTTGTACTAGAGTTTTCTATGCCCCAAAATAAAATTCTGAGTTTAAAGATTTAAGGATACTTGTATTATTTCAAAGCTCTTTTTAAAATTTGGGTTGGCAGGAATTATCTAGGACCTGTCTCTCAACAGCAGAATTCCTGATTTCTGGATCTTTGCATCTGAAAATCTCAATGGCGTTGATCTCTGCAAAGCCACTACTTAAATACTGAAAACAGTATTTTGATCATTAATTTCATTGAGTCACACTTCAAGAAAGAAGTTTTTAAGGGTTTCCTACTATATAGGTCAGGCACTGTGCTTAGAGGCTAGGAAGACAATGTGAACAAATTGAACCTCTTGGAAGTCACAGACTTATGGCAGAGAGATGACAAGCACACAGTCACAAAAAGCAATTATTTAACTAATTTTTAAATGCTAAAGGGATCTTGAAATTCAAAGAAAATAGCTTTCCATTTTATATTTGTAAATCAGAATACATGTCCTTTCTTTCTCTCCAAAAATAAAATAGTTAGTTATAACATGAACTAAAGAATGGCACGCTTCCCTCTTCAGAGAAACTTGCATAAGGCATCTAGCAGAAAATAGTTATCCCAAATCTCAAGCTTAGAGATGATTTCTTGATAATCCAAAGCTTAAGAAATTTTATAACAAGGTGTGAGGGATAGTAGGGTAGGCACTGGACTTTCTTCCTCTGCATTTTAAGTAAAATATCCTTCTCCAATATTGGCCCCGGAATTGGTGTGTGGAACCAGAGACAAAACACTTGATTTTTTTGGAAGACTTAATGGGAAAGAGTCTGTAGTAATTTTGGTTTATACAGTGTCCTTCACTGTGCTGACATAGAGAAGCTGGCTATCTCTTCTCAACCAGAAACTGTCTTGCATTTAGAAACCAAATCACATACTTCGATATTCACTCTGAAGCTGAGATAAAGCTTTAGGTTCACATACTAAGGAACAGGGCAGACATTCCTAAATAGTAATAATAATAATAAAGCTGTGGGATATATTTTAGTTTTGTTTCACAATAAAAAAGAGACTAATTCTATCACCTTTTGCATAGAACAATAATTTTTAATAAAAAGCAGAGAGATGTTATCTTTCAAACAGAAGCTATCATGTAATTTTTGATTCTTTTACATGTAAGCTTTTCAAAGAGAAGAAATAAATCATGTTAACCATTACAGCATCAAAAAAAGTGATAAACTGAGAGTATAATTAACTTTGTTCTTTTAACATGACATGGTTTCTTTGATAGACCCCAGCTTACTATGTAGGACATGTTGTTATATAGTTATAATAGGACATGTTATATAGGACATGTTGTTTCTCAGTATGCACAGATTAATAAAGAGATTAAACAATTTTTGAGACCTACATAAGGTCAGACTTTAATTATTATGCTAATTTCATGTACTAGATTCACTATGTTCCTACTAGTTAATAAACAGACTTTAAAACATTGTCTGGGATATAAGGAGAAAACCCAGCCTTCTCATATCTGAAGATTCTCTGTTGGAATAGATGTGAAGACCAGTAGAAAGGGTTTTTATGTTGTCACTGATTAGTCTCAGATGGAATTAACTTATTTAGTTCAGCTATACCTCAATTGTCTGCATTTTAGTATGCAATTCCCCTAAAAGTTAAGTACTCTATCAAATCAAATAACTGATCTATTAGCAATCTTAACTGATCAAACAGACTAGAACAGAGTAATCAAGTAAAATGCCTACCACTTAAAGTCAGAAATGCAGGTTTTGTACTGTCTTCAACTAATTCTGCAAAAGATTTTAAGTTCCATATTAGTAACATCACAATCTACGGTAACCCAGTACATAGAAAAAAAGGTTAATTTTCCTTTATTTTCGGAGGTCTGTGTAATCAAAGTAGATCTCCTTCCTAATAATATTTAAGAACTAAATCAACTTAAAATCCATATTTGGATGAGTCTTATCATTTAAAATCAGGACCATGCAGTATACCCTATTAATGCAAAAAGGACAGACACCTGGGTCTTATTTGTAGCTCTTCCAGTAATTATCTGTGCATCCCCACTTAAAAAAAAACCCAGCTTTTTCAGTTACAGTTGGCATCCATTAAACTGCACATCTATAAAATATACAATTTCATAAGTTTATATATGTATATACTCATGAAATTATCACTGTAGTTAACATAGTGAACACATCCATTACCTACAAGTTTTCTCACAGCTCTGTAGCCCCTTCTAGCCATCCTCCTGGCACCAGGCAACCACTGATCTGCTTTCTGTCACTACAGCTTAGCTTTTATTGTTCGGAATTGAATGTGATTGGGACAAACAGTATGGAGACTTTTTTTTTGTCTAGCTTCAGTCACTGTGATGGTTACTTTTATGTATCCACTATGGGATGACTAGACATCTGATAAATACTATGTCTGGATGTGTCTGTGAGGGTTTTTCCAGAAGAGATTGGCATTTAAATCAGAAGACTGAATAAAGAAGATCCACCCCCATCGATGTTGGTGGGCATCATCTTTTGAGGGATCCAATATAACCAAAAGGCAGAGAAAGTGTGAATTCACCCACACTCTCCTTTTTAGCTGGGACTTCCATCTTCTGCCTTCAGACATGGGAGATCCTTCTTGTGTATTCAGATTCAGACCTACCACTAGGTTTCCAGGTTTTCCAACTTGCAGATGGCAGATATTGGCATATCTTAATTTCCATAATTCTGTGAGCCAATTTTCTTAAATCTACTTTATCTATCTATCTACCTGCCGACCTATCTATCTCTCCTATTATTTTTTTCTGGAGAACCCTGACTAATACAGTAATTTGGGTATGACTATTTTTTTTTTAATTTTTTTATTTTATTGATTGTTTAAGTACATTTTTCTCCCCTTTACTCCCAATCAAGCCCACCCACCCCCTCCCATCTTCCCTCCCATTACCACCCTCCCCCTAGTTTTATCCATGTGTCTTTTAACTTTGTTCCTGCAAACCCTTCCCCTTTTCCCCTGAAATTCCCTCTTCTCTCTCCTCTGG